>PVJC01022216.1:0-27558 GCA_004026665.1 Murina feae | reverse complement strand
GCCTGTCCCCAGGCTCTGGACCCACCTCACACTCCCAGCTCCGTGTTGACAGGTCTCAGGCCGTGCCTGTCAGATGGGAAGACAGGGCCCTGGTGAAAGAGAGGGTGGGAGAGTGAGAGGGAAACATCAGCGTTGAGAGTGAGTCATGGATCCGCTGCCTCCTGCACGCCCCACACTGGGGCTCGAGCCCGTAACCCAGGCATGTGCCCTGACAGGGAATGGAGCCGTGACCCCCGGGTTCATAGGTCGATCTCAACCACTGAGCCACACTGTCTTTAGTTTTATACATTTCAAGTTGATACATTGAAGGGATGGTGCTGTGATGCCAACTTTGTCATTTCAGTAGAATGAACATTTTTGGTGGGAACTTCCGGATTCTGGAAAATTCATGGTTGGATTCTTTTTTTTTTTTTTTTATATACTAATGTTTTATTTTAACATAGTCACATATATTATTAAATTGTCTGTTACGTCTTTTTGATCTGTATTTTTAAAGTCACACATGCATAATATTTAGTCTAGAAGCCAAGTTGTATCACAGGCTTTATAACAAAAATCGAAGTCTCCTGCTCCATCCTTTCTTAGTCCCTGAGCATGGTTGGATTCTTGGGAAATTTTGAGGTTCTTTGGTTTTAGTAGCAGGAACTGGCTGTGGCAGCCTGATGACCCAGGCTCGAGAGAACGAAGATGTTGTATGAAGGGCTGGGTCCAGGGGCCAGGCCCAGGTCTCTGAACCCCCACACTGCCCAGGTGATGCGGGTGTAGGCACCCGTGTCTCGTCACCAGGCTTCAGATGGGCTGTGCTGAGGAGGATGGGCCATTCCTCCAGAGCGAGGGGAGCGTCTCATGAGCGTCCCCATGGGCTCCGTTCTGTGCCCAGCATGCAGCACGTCATGTGTGGGTCTCAGACTTCCCTTACAAAGTGCACCTTCCTTTCTACAGAACCCAGCTCCTTCCCACTGGAGGTGGTCGGAGCTGGACGTCCTCATCCTGGCGGGGACTGCAGGCCACGTGCTAAGCCTGGGTGCGAGCAGCTTCATCGAGGAGGAGCACCAGACCTGGTACTTCCTCGTCAGCACCCTGTGTCTGGCTCTGAGTCACGAGAGCTACAGAAGCTGCTTTCTGGAAGACAACGGGGAGCCTGAGCATTGCTCACGCATGGAAGGAAAGTTTGCCGGCGCAGCATCAGCTTTGCAAGACAGGAGCGTCAGCTGTGATGTGTTGGAGCTCGAGCAGGCACGCCAAAGCCCCCCTTCCCTGGATGGACTCCGTGGCCGTGAGAAGTGCATGGCGCTGGCCAGCCCGTGGCTGATCCTCGGCTGCTGCCGGCTGCTGCGGTCTCTGAACCAGACAGGGGTGCAGTGGGCCCACCGCCCTGACCTGGGACACTGGCTCACCAGGTGAGAGCATGCGCCGTGGCCATGGCTAGCTGGCCAACAGCCGCCTTTCGCCACGTGGGGCCCGTTTGCCATGTTCAGGATGGAGTGGTATTTGAGATTGGAAGAATTAGAAAAATACACCCTAGCACATGAATTGATGTTGAAAAGCAAACTTACTTGCCTAATGTGGTTGGTTTTATTGCTGAATCACTGCAACGGATGTTTGGGAACCTGTGAGTTTTCAGTGATAATCGCAGCGAGGAGCTGGTTCTGCCCTGGCCAGCTGCTCCCAGCAGGACAACGGGACGGGCTGTGACGTACGTGGTCAGAAGCCCTTGACAGCCGGTGGTTGTGCAGGTGCTGCTTCAGCGCCTGGGAGAAGTGCAACAGGTGAAAACCAGACTGGAAAGGGGGGCTCGGGACAGTCGGACGGGGCACTGTGAGGGACTCGGGACAGTCGGACGGGGCACTGTGAGGGGCTCAGGACAGTCGGACGGGGCACTGTGAGGGGCTCGGGACAGTCGGACGGGGCACTGTGAGGGGCTCGGGACAGTCGGACGGGGCACTGTGAGGGGCTTGGGACAGTCGGACAGGTGCTGTGAGGGGCTCGGGACAGTCGGACGGGTGCTGTGAGGGGCTCAGGGCAGTCAGACAGGCTGCAGCAGGAAACTGCAGCAGAACAGGGAAATGCTTACTCCCACCAGCAGCTGGGAGTTTCGGGTAGATATAGGGCACAATTTTTATCTAACGAGGTGGGGGAACAGAAGGAATAGGCCGCCTGGGTGAGGCCGCGGCCTGGCTGCACAGGGCAGTCACGGGGGAAAGAGTGTGGCCTGCACCTCCAGTCCCGGGTGCAGCGCTTTCCCTGACTGCAAATTCTATGGGGAATCTCCCATCCCAGCGCCCGCTGGCCCAGCGCCCCGGGCAGCGCTCCTGGTGCTGCTGTGAACCCACTTCTCGCTCTCAGTGCCTGGAGAGAGGAGCTGAGGCCGAGCCCATGGGGCCCTGGGACCGCATGGTGGCCACGCACCTTACTGCTCAGGAAAGAGCGGCGGCGCTGGGGGAGGTGCTGTTCCTTCCCACACTGGACCTGCCCTTCCACTCGGGCTGCTTCTGTGTCTCAGGCTGCCCCTGCCGGTTTGAACAGGCAACCACGGACAGACCGAGCTGCTTGGGGTCATCCAGGCTTGCCTTCTGGTGCTTTTTCAGTTGTGACCATTTAGCACCAGGACAGGACATAAACGTCCAGTTTAAACAGCAACAGCGAGTGGACCCCATGTGACCACCCCCAGAGCAGGACCCTGACCACCGGCACCCTCTGCCTGTCTCACAGGCGTGTTTCCTTTGTGTGTGTTTCATTTCGTGAGTGAATAGTGCTCCCCGGCTGCAGCACTGGGCGTGGCCAGGCAGTAGGATGCCCACCCACCCTCTGACCCCTGCTTGTGAGCCTCCCAGCTTCTCTGGGATCTCAGGCCCTGAGCGGGCTGTACCCTGGGAAGCACAGGGTTTCCCCAGCAACTCCTCACCTGTGTAGGGCACATGTGGCTGCCCAGGAAGGGGCACGTGGCTGAGCGGTGGGCGGACCACTGTGGACAAGAAGCGGTAGGTCAGGGCAACAGCCCTTGGGTGTACGTTGTGAGAGCCTCGGTCTGCATTTAAATCACCAACCACTTTCTTGCATGCTTTTCAGGAAAATCAGCTGTTTGTACCACAGTTCTTAGGAAGCCACTCCGCACAGACCCAAGCAGCACTAGCTCCACTGGTGGGTAACTCCTGGCACTTTCCATTCCCTTTCAGCTCTGACCACCAAGCCGAACTCTCCGTCCTTGCTGCCCTCTCCCTCCTCGCCATCTTCGCGCTGGTGCAGAGCAGGTGCTCCTTGGTGTCCAAGGCGGCCCTGGCGCTTGGCCTGCTGGGTGTCTACTGCTACAGGGCAGCCATTGGCCACGTGCTGTCCCCATGGCAACAAGACAACAAGGACATCTCCAGGTAGTTGCTGCAGCCCAGGAGCTTGTTTTGAGGTCTCTGGTTGTTGAAGGGACCCCTGCCTGCTGCCTTTAGGACGTTGGAGCTGCTGGTGAAGTGGTTTCACCAACAGATAGTAGGGCCTGGCTGAGCGCCCTGAGTGCGCTGACCATGCCCTCTGTCCTGGTGGGAGACACAGTTGCTCAGCGGTGAGTGTGTGAGGGTCATTTTTTTTTTTTTAAATAAGGAGTTTTTTTTAAAAAAAAAAACACAAGGCGTCTCAAGGATTCAGTGCTGCTTGGTCAGGATGAAATGACACAGAAGAGAGTGAGCGTCGCCTAGCAGTTGGGAAACGCGGCGGAAAACTAAACTCGGGAAACCCCTGAGGAGCCTGGTGCTGCCGAGCCCCGAGTCCCGTCGCAGGAGGCAGCGGGGGGCGGGGGCCGTGTCCCAGGACTGTTGGAGACGTGCGGACCCTCCGACCCAGGTGTCCTCTCGGGCAGCGAGGGGGCCGAGGCGAGGCGGGAGACTCTGCTCTCCAGGGCACCAGCATGGCACCGCGGGAGTCGGCAGGGCCAGCCGTGGGGGAGCTCTGAGCCAGCGAGGCTTGCTCTGGGCTCGTAGCCCCTGGGCGTCTGCCGGGTTGTGTGTTTTCACAGGACGTGCGAAGACACAGAGCAGCAGCCTGTCCCTCTGTGTGTGGCCTGAGCTTGTGAAGTAGGCGTCGCTTTTCATGTTCATGTGAAAGACTCAGGGCACTGGCCTTCGGTGGGGCCACCCTCCCTTTCGCCAGTGCTGATCGTCTTCACACAGGGGTCCACCTGACAGCCGAGGCGCGTGCCAGGCCGGGTGGTGGCTGAGGGGCACGGGGTACCCCTGGAAATGGGCTGCCAACTGGCGTGGGGAGTCGGTGATGCCAGGGGCCTCGCTGAGGGGACTGCACCCGACCCAGGGCGGCAGGCGGGGATAGCGCGGTGTGCAGGCATCTCGCAGGAGGCGCCCTTGGTCGTCTGAGATCGGGCACCTGCCGGAGATGGAAGTCACGCTCCGGGTGTTGAGTGTAGCTGTTGGTCTCGATCTCAGAGTGTGACGCACAAGCAGACCCTCCTTTCCTCTCTGGTTGACGCACCGATTTCAGCATCGCTCGCTTCGGAGCTTGAGGCAGTGTCATCCTCTCACGGGCCCGGCAGCATGTAGGCCGGAGCCCCCTTTAGTGAACCTGTGCTGCTGGGTTCCTGTGCTTCCTGCCAAGTGCCTCCTGCCCGGCCCCTCTCTCCCAGGCCTTCGCCCCTCCTGCTGCCAGAGCCACTCGTCCCAGAGTTGTCCCGAGTCTAGAGCACCGACAGCTGCTTCTCTCCTCGTGGGCCCCAGGCGCTGCTGCCCACCCCTCTTCTAGAACTTGCCTTTACATGTAACGCCTGGCTCGCCTCACACGGAAGCCCGTGCTCAGCGGGCAGAGGCGGCCAGGCCTCGGTGGCGCTCTTCCTCCTGGTCGCCCGGCATTCTGCCTGACCGGCGTTACAGACACAGAGCCAGGCCTCCCCTCTGCAAGCTCTGACCACTCGGGCCTCTGCCGCACTCCCTTTGATCCTGAGGGTCTGTCATTCGCTCAGCACGGCTCCCGCCTGGGCGAGCTGCGCCTGACCACACTCCATGGCAGGGTGTGGCCCGTGGCGGGCCTCAGTGGACAGTGTTCCACTGTTTGAATTAAACTCATCGTACTAAAAAGATAATTTTTTAAAAATGCGTAAACCTTCCTAAGAAAATCGGAAAGTTTATTTTTCCAAAAATATATTTTATTTTGATTATTTCATTTAAAAATTTTTACTTAGCGTTACTATTTTTTTTTTTTTTATTTTGAGAGGCTGTTTATTAAAGCTGGGGACAGGGTAACAAGGAAGGGCTTCGGGTAGAAGCAGCACCAGGAGAGCCCAGATGGGGCACTTAGCTTTACTTTAATCATCCGCCTTTCTTGTATAACATACTTGCTTTATGAATTTTTTAAAATTTATTTATTGTCTAAAGTTTTACATAGTCTCCTTTTTCCCCCCTTGACGGCCCCCCCCAGCCATTCCCACCCCAGCAAGCCCCCACTGCCCCAGTGTCCGTGACCACTGGTCGCACTAATATGCATGCACACACATACTTTGGTTGCTCTCTAAGCCCCCCTCCCCTGCCATTTGTCTCTGGATCTCTTCTTGTTCATCAAGTTATGTTGATCATTATATCCCACGTATAAGTGAGATCACGTGACATTTATCTTTCTCCGACTGGCTTATTTCGCTTAGCATAATGCTCTCCAATTCCATCCACGCTGTTGCAAATAGTAAAAGGTCCTTCTTCTTTATAGCGGCACAGTATTCCATTGTGTAGATGTGCCAGTTTTCTAATCCACTCATCTGCTGATGGGCACTTAGGCTGTTTCCAGATCTTAGCTATGCTATGGACATAGGGATGCATATATTCTTTCTGGTTTCGTGGGATATATATTCCTAGGAGTGGGATCTCTGGGTCAAATGGAAGTTCCATTTTTAGTTTTTTGAGGAAACTCCATGCTGTCCTCCACAGCGGCTGCACCGGCCTGCATGCCCACCAGCAGTGCACGAGGGTTCCTTTTTCTCCACATCCTCGCCAGCACTTGTTGTTTGTTGATTTGTTGATGATAGGCATTCTTACAGGTGTGAGATGGTACCTTGTTGTTTTGATTTGCATCTCTCGTATAGTTAGTGATTTTGAGCATGTTTTCATATGTCTCTTACCCTTCTGTATGTCCTCTTTTAAAAAGCGTCTATTTAGGTCCTTTGCTCTTTTTTTGATTGTATTGTTATCTTCCTTTCGTTAAGTTCTATAAGTTCATTATAAATTTTGGAGATTAAACCCTTATCTGAAATATCATTGGCAAATTTGTTCTCCCGTGCAGTGGGCTTTCTTGTTGTTTTATATGAAATTTTTTTAAACCTTTGTTGTTGAGAGTATTATAGTTATTCCCCTTTTTCTCAAAAGTTCAACTGGGAGTTCACCTGGGAGGCCATGAGTTCGATTGCTCGCTATGACATGCAGTCACCACCAGGGGGTGACATAGAACAAAGGAAAGAGCTCCAGCTGGCCACCGGGGAAGGGAGGCCCCAGCTGCCAGCCAGAAGGCCCTGATTGGCCCTGATCACCAGTCAGGCCTAGGAACCCTACCCATGCACGAATTTTGTGCATCAGACATCTAGTCTGTCTAATCTAATTAAAGAGTAGTATGTTAATTTCATTACTCTGGTACATCCCAAGCCATGCCCCCCGGCCAGTCAGAGTGACTATATGCAAATTAACCCAACCAAGATGGCAGCCAGCAGCCACAGAGCTAGAGCAAACAGGAGGCTTGGTTGCCCTGTCAATGGAGGAAGCTAAGCTTCCCCCCTGCCTTGGCTGGCTGTGGCCTCTGCTCAAAGCAACAAAGTTTCAATTATAGAAGATAAATAAATTCCAGATACCTGCTTCCGGTCAGCCTCGCTGGGAGCTCGGGTCTCTGGGGGCCGTGGCCAGCCTGCAAATAGCCATCAGCCCCTCACCCAGGATGGCCCCACAGGGTCCCTGCTAGGAGGTTTGGCCAGCCTGCAAACAGCCATCTGCCCTCACCCAGGCTGGCCAGGCACCCCAGGGGAGACCCCTACCCTGAAGGGGCTGTGGCCAGCCTGAAAACGGCCCTCGGTCCCTCACCAAGACTGGCCAGGCACCCCAGCAGGACCCCTACCCTGATCCGAGACACACTTCAGGACAAACCAGCTGGCCCTCACCCATGCACCAGGCCTCTATCCTATATAATAAAAGGGTAATATGCAAATTGACCCTAACAGCAGAACCACTGGGAATGACTGGTCACTATGACACACACTGACCACCAGGGGGCAGACATTCAATGCAGGAGCTGTGCCCTGGTGGTCAGTGTGCTCCCATAGGGGGAGCACCACTCATTTGACAGACCTGACCTGGCAGCCCACCAGCCTGGCGGCAGCTACTCCTTCAGTAGTCTTACAAGGTCTAATCTCCAAAGAGCGGACCAGCGCCACGGGAATGGTCCCAACAGTGCTGCCCTCCTGGAAGTCAACCTCGGGCACCACAGCCGCCTCCCCTTCTTAGATGCTCCGCAAGGAAGAAAGGATATAAAAGCAGCTGCCAGGTAGCTCCCGACAGCTGGTGCGAAAGTCAGCGGGATGGATGGATCCCGATCCCAGGTCGGCAAGCACGTCCAGTCTCCTTTCCCCCACTTGGGACCCCACTCGTGAATGTATTTGTGCACCTGGCCTCTAGTATGAATATCTTTGATTAATCTCTTCCTGCTCCCCCTCCCGAGATTTGTCAGTCTGTCCCATGTTTCCTTGCCTCAGATTCTATTTTATTCATCAGTTTATTTTATTAGATTCCTTGTTCTTTTATTTTTATTTTTAGATTCATTTTTGATAAATATGTATTTATTGCCATTTTATTCATATTTATTTTCTTTTTTTCTTTTTTTTCTTTCTCCTCCTCACCTTCTTTTCCTCCAGTTTGGTGGTGATGAACTCCTTTAGCTTTTTCTTGTCTATGAAGCTCTTTATCTGACCTTCAATTCTAAATGATAGCTTTGCTGGGTAGAGTAATCTTGATTGTAGATCCTTGCTATTCATCACTTTGAATATTTCTTGCCACTCCCTTCTGGCCTGCATAGTTTCTGTTGAGAAATCAGCTGACAGTCATATGAACACTCCATTGTAGGTAACTAACTGTTTTCTCTTGCTGCTTTTAAGATTCTCTCTTTGTCTTTAACTGCTGGCATTTTAATTATGATGTGTCTTGGTGTGGGCTTCTTTTGGTTCCTCTTGTTTGAGACCCTCTGCACTTCCTAGACTTGTAAGTCTGTTTCTTTCACCAGGTAGGGAAGTTTTCTGTCACTATTTCTTCAAATTGGTTTTCAATATCTTGCTCTCTCTCCTTCTGCCACCCCCATAACACAAGTGCTGGTAAATTTGAAGTTGTCCCAGAGGCACCTTAGGCTATCTTCATATTTTTTGGTTTCTTCTTGCTTTTCTGATTGGTGTTTTTTTGCTTCCTCATATTCCAAATTGTTGATTTGATTGTCAGACTCCTCTACTCTCTTGTTGAGTCCCTATAAATTATTCTGTATTTCAGCTAGTGTATGCTTAATTTCTAACTGGTCCTTTTGCATGTCTTTCACATTTTCACTAAGTCCCTTCAAGCTCTCATTAAGATCCTTGAGCATCTTTATAACCATTAGTTTGAACTCTGTATCTAGTTGTTGTAGTTGAGCCTTGATTGCTATTGACATCACTGGGAGGAGTTGACCTCCAGGCCAATTGGCTATGTAGACCAGGCTGCAACTACAATGGCAGAGCTGCTGTGCAGGAAACACCCCTATGGAGCAGGACTTGCTTCAGTGGAGCTATGGTGCTGAGTCTGCCCCTTGAGTGTGTTGCTTGTGGATATATACAGTTGTAATCTGGTATGGTCTGAAGCTGTCTGCCAGGTGTACTGGGTCTGGTGCCTCCTGGGTGGTACAAAGTCAGCCACTGCCTGGGGCCACCCTGCAGGAGCTACAGAGCTATCTGCACATGGCTGTTACTTGTATTGGCTTGGAAGTGCCAGGTGAGGGCAAGCTGTGAAGTAAGGTAGGCAGGTGCTAGCGCCGGGTCTTGGGCCTCTTATTGATAGTTATGGGGTATGTTGATGCCAGCTGCTGCTTGTTTGAGATATTTTAGGAATGTCTTGTTAGAAATAAGGCGGTCCCCCAAAACCAGGGGTCCTGGCAGAACACAAAGGACATTCAGGAGCCAGACAACAAGGCAGTCCCTTTCCTCCTGCAGGAGGTGTGTGTGGGGGGCGGCTGGGAGCATGCACACGCTGAGCAGCCGTCCACTCGAGCTTTCATTGCTGATGTACCTCATCTGTCCCTCACTCTTGATGAGAGAGCTTAGGCCCCCAGTCTTGCATAGTTGACTAATTTAAAGGAAAAAGGAAGGGGTTGACCTTTGTCACTTCAAAATGGCGGCCCCAGGGGAGCTACAAGTCACGCAGCCAGAATGGCAGCTGCCTACACTCCCTTCTGTGATAGGGAAGATTGTTTTTTCTCAGTCTGAAACCTGAGCCAGGACAGGCTTACTCACATGAGAAAGCTGCTGCAACAGCTTGGGTGGGGCTGCAAATTGGATAGGGCCAGGCATGAAATTTATTTAAATGTATTTGGGAATATGTGTTTCACACGATGAAGTTCTTTGTCATGTTGTCACAAACAGTATCCTCTGCAGACAGCTGTAGGACGTGCAGAAATATTCAGTTCACAACAGGCACCTGCGCAAACACTGGATGTGCAGCCCCTCGATCATTTCCGAGGACGGCTCTGGGGTGCAAGTGCCGCCTCTGTTCATTTGCAAATAGCACAGTTGAGCATCAAGAGTCCTGATCACCTTGCCCACGACAACAGGTGGTGTGGACCAAGTCGTCGTGTGCAGCCACGTGCAGGTGTGTCTCCGTGTTGATGAGCTCGTGGCTGCTCCTGGCAAAGCAGTACCAGATTGTTCTTGGACAAGACGAGGAAGGTTCCCGAGGGCCAGCTCCATCAGAGGAGGGCACACACACAGGGGTCCTGGGGCTTCCACTGGGCACCCGGTAGGCGGGGCTGGGGCTTGTTAGCTGTATAGACAGACACTCGGTCTTCGTGGGGAAACGTGTGCCAATTGGTTTTGCTTTTTCTTAGGGGCATCGCTGAAGCACGATTTGTGTATGTGTTTGTCCTCGGCATCCTGTTCACGGGCATCAGAGACATGCTTAAGTCTCGAGTCCTCACTGCAGACATCCCAGTCAAGACTGTCGGTCTATGGGACGTGCACAGTGGACTGGTGCTCCTGGCAGCCTTGCTCTTCAGGCCACATAACCTTCCCGTCCTGGTGTGCAGCCTCTTGATCCAGACCGTGATGACTAAGTTCATCTGGAGGCCCCTGAGGCACAGTGCCACCGAGGTTACCGTCATGCACTATTGGTTTGGACAAGCGTTCTTCTATTTCCAGGTAGATTTTCGTTGCCTTTGTGGGTTGACCAGTAACTTTTTGTCATTTATCTTGTAGTTTTTCTTTGGGACGTTTCAGTGTTAGTTCGGTGAAAGAGCTATCAGTGTAGAGTGCTGCTCCTGCCGTGTGTGTGTCTGTAAGACATGATGCAGCAGTTGCGTGAGGCATGGCTACTGTCGAACCACCCGCACAGCTTCATCTGCTGAGGTGGTGACTGTGCTCTCATGGCCATCCTGCCCGCCTGTCCCCTCAGTCATTCACCCCCTAGGGCTCAGCATCCACCCTCAGCCTCCAGCGAGGGCCCCTGGGCCACGTGACCTCCCAGGTTCCAGCCCTCGGACAGGATCCCAGCGGGGAGGGTGTGTCACGTGTCTGTGTGAAGTAGGTAGATCTGAGAAAAGGCAGGCCTTACTGCAGCTCATCAGAGACTTCCGTCTGTAGAGTCTCCACAGTCAGACCTGGTACTTGCTCCTCACTATCTTTGGCAGTGCGTCCAGGGTCGGCCGGGACAGGAGGGTGGGCGGCTGGCCGGGCTCCTGGCTCCTCAGTCACGTAGCCATGTTGTGAGCGTGGCCATGTCATTCCAGGGAAACTCCAACAACATCGCCACGGTGGACATCTCGGCGGGCTTCGTGGGCCTGAACACCTACATGGAGGTCCCAGCCATGTTCCTGACGGCATTTGCGACGTATGCGGGGCCCGTGCTGTGGGCCAGCCACTTGGTGAACTTCCTGAGTTGGGAGCCCAACAGGTGCAGCTCTTCCTCTGTCCCTCAGCCGTCTGTCCACACCCCTCTAGTGCACAGCTCCCTTTGCCAGGGTGATGGGAGGGGTGACCCTGGAGTGTGAGTGTAGAAGCCCCTGTTCCTGTGGCTGAGAAGGACCCACTCCCCAGGCGAGGAGCAGGGAAGGGCCAAGGCCTACCTATCGACGAAGCTTCTCCCAGTTCTCCTTGGTGGTGGGTGCCGTGCTCCTTTGGAGTCCCCCCTCCTTCCTGATGGTTGGATCCCTAGTGGGACTCGGGCGTGTGTACAAGGACTTGCTGCAGGAGCTCAGGTCTGGAGCCGCCACAGAGCGTGAACCAGTTACCCCGGAGCCAGAGCGCCAGAGTCAGGCTGCCTCACAGAGCAGGGCGAGGGGCAGCAGGGGTCACGGCCTGTCCAGGGGAGCGGGTTGGGGCCGAGTGTGCCTGAGAGGAGAGGGAGGCAGCACGCGCTAACACTCGGGATCTTGCGTTTAGGTCTGTGATCCGTTTGGAGTTGGCTCTTCCATGTGGTGTGAGTTGATGGTCTAGCTTCATGTCTTGCACACGTCTGTCCAGGTTCCCAGTGCCCTTTATTGAGAGACTCTCTACCCACTGTGTACTCTTGTCACCACCTCTGTCCTAGACCGTGTGGCCCGGGCTCACCTCTGGGCTCTGTTTAGCCCTTGTCGTGGTGTATGATCTTGCTGGGCTCGATTTGTTAGTATTTTGTTGAGGGTTTTTGCATCCATGTTCCTCAGGGGTAACGGCCTGTAATTTTCTTTTTCAGTGTCTCTGTCTGGTTTTGGAATGAGGATGATGCTGGCTACGTACAGTGAGCTTGGGAGCCAGCCTTCCCTCCTCTTGAATTTTTGGGAATAGTTTAGGAGGGATGCATGTGAATAATTCCTGAGTGTTTGGGGAAATGTACCTGGGAAGTTATCCTGTCCAGGACTTTGCTTTGTGGGGAGCTTTTTGATTCCTGCTTTGATTTCATGAGTAGTTAGCAGTCTGTTCAGATTCTTCTGAACTCAGACTTGGAAGATCATACATTTCTAGGAGTTTCTCTATTTCTTACAGATTGTTCAGTTTTTTGGCATATAGTTGATCATAGTCTTTTGCAGTTTTCTTTTCATCATGTATAGGTTATAATATACATGATAGTATAGCAGTGCATGCGAGTCATTTTTAAATAGATACTTTTGCAAAATGGGGTGTGAAGTAGTGTGACAGGAGGTGCCTGAGCCTCATCTCCTCAGTGACTTAGTGCCCCCGGGACAGAGCGCAGTGCACTAACCCTGTTCCCTTTACCCGCAGCGGTTCAGCGCTGAGGCGCGCCTGCTTCTGCTACGCACTGCTCATCTCCGTCCCCGTGTCCGCCTATGTCATCCTGGTGACGGCTCTGCGCTACCACCTGTTCATATGGAGTGTGTTTTCCCCGAAACTCCTCTACGAGGGCATGCACCTGCTCGTCACAGCCGCCCTGTGCCTGTGCTTCACCGCCGTGGACTGGGCCGGCGCCAAGGCAGATGCTGGGAAAGTAGCGCATTGTTAAAATCTACTGCTTACTTCATGGGTTTGATTCATAAAAGTAGGTGTAAGTGCAAGATTATTCTGAAAGGAAGAGGTGAGTCCTACAATGTGGATGAGTAGCTTCAGTTGCTTGGACAACTGTACTTGGATTCAGTAGTAAAGTGGCTTGATAAAAGGTCGCTTTAAAACCCTTCATTTAAATATGAATCCTACTCCCCTGTAGACAATCACTACAGAAGCTTCTGGACTCCCGACTGCCTCTGGGTGAGTTAGGCTGCGACCAATGCTGTGTGTTTACATGGCGCATAAAAAGGTTGCGAGGGTGTCGCGTGTGCGACCTTCAGAGGCCCCCGGGGCTCAGCTTCACGGGGTCACAGCTGTCAGCACTGATGGCACTGAAAATTAAAACAGACATCTCAAGATAATTTATTCATTTAAAAATAAAGATAGAAGCTTTAATATATTTTTCAGAAAAGTATTTTCCACACACAAAAACTAGCAAGAAGAGTGGCATTATCTTATATTTTTGCAAATCTCCTGAGTGTCTGGCTCAGGGGAGGGCTGTTGGGCTCTGCGCTCAGCCTGCTGTGCTGCGTGCAGGTGCGGGGCACACAGCCTGGCGCCGGGCAGGAGGGTGTGGGTCCGTCTGTGGTCGTTGTAGATATTCCGCGTCGATGCTGCACTGAAACTCGGGTGCGCCACAGGCAAAGCCGTGAGCGGGTGCACTGAGCTTCACGCTGGCGTCGGCGAGTCCTGTAGCTTTAAATGCCACCGGGGACGCTGGGGTGTGGAACGAGGATCTCTGTACCGTTTTTGCAACTTCTTGTGAGAGTTAAACTTTTTCCAAATAAAGTTATTTTGAAAAGGAAGCTTAGTTGTGCTGTGCAGTCTGAAACCACACCATGGCCGACTCTGGGCTGCACTGGACTGCATTGCACTGTTGTGCCCTGAGGGGACCCTCCCCAGGTGTGGCTCCATCACACCCTCATCTGGAAAATAACGTGGCAACACGATTCATGATGCAAAGCCAAACACCACTAGTTCCATCGCCCACAGCCTCATCAGAACTCTAGATGCTGGGACCCAAGGGGCAGGTGCACGTGTTCCAAAACTCTAACTTAGTGTGAAAACTCAACGTTCATCAGGTCATACTGAGTTGTCTTTGCAACGACAGTCCACTTGGTTTTCAAGGAAATGACGGCCACATCCCCAAACCCGAAACCTAGGTGACCATTCTTTCAGGTGAGAACGGGGTTTACCTAGAGACATCTGGTGCACCAGGTCCCCGGCACGGCTGCAGGTGGGGTTCCATCCATCATCATGGTCCTGCCTCCGGGTGCCTGGAGGAGGCACTCCTTCCCCACAGTCACCACAAGACTCACAGTCTGGCCCCGTGAACACTTCTGATTCGGAAGAGCAGTGCGATCTAGAAGGAATGAGCAAGTTCTCTCAACCTCTACCACCTTGTCTCTCTCCTCTCTCTTTCCTTGATTCCTGGCCTCCCCAGGGTCTTCCCCTCTTTTTAAGAAATAATGACTTGATATCACTGGTAATTTTATAATCATAAGTCTATATAAATAAAGATGTAAATGTTCGTTTGTTCAAAATCTCAAATCTCTGAAAGTTCTTCACTGATTGCTTTGAAATTTTGACACAACGTTGCATTCAAATACGCGCGTTTTTATATACCTACATTATATAGGTGTCACACCTGTGACAGGTAAAAACATGCTTTTTTGAAAAAACAGGTAAAAACATGCTTTTTTTGAAAACAGTGCCATCTGTTGGGCATAAAAGCAACACATGCTAGGAACTTAACAATATTCAGTCTAACATTCAAACTTGTATGTGACCAGGCAGTCACATACAAGTCCGTCAACACTGTTGTGGAAGCAGATGAAGTGGTTAATTATCCAACAGAATTTTGGAATTCACTCAATCTGCCACGGCTGCTACCACATATACTGCAATTGAAAATCGGCGTGCCAATTATCATGTTGCGAAATACCAACCAGTGCAGGGCTGAGCTGGGCTGGGCTGGGGCCCGGGCTGCGGAGGCGCACGTGTTCGAGGCCAGACCAGCCGTGCAGGGCAGGGGCAGCTGCCCAGGAGGGCGCATTGTATACCCACAAGCGTTGTGCAATTAAACATATTAGAAACGTGCGATTTCTCCTTTCTTTCTTTTCCATTTAACCAGACTGAGCCACAACAACTTGTGGCCGGGTACAGGTAGTACTCAATAAAAACATGGCATTTTTAAAAATATATTTTTATTGATTTCAATGAGGAAGGGAGGAGAGATAGAAACATCAGTGATGAGAATCATTGATCGGCTGCCTCCTGCACTCCCCCTACTGGGGATCGAGCCTGCAACCCGGGCATGTGCCCTTGACCAGACTCAAACTTGGGACCCTTCAGTCCACAAGCCAACACTCTATCTCTATTGCGCAAAACCCGCTGGGGCAAAAAAAAAAACCCACATTTTTTAAAGAAAGTATTTTTTTATATATATTTTATTGGTTTGTTGTTTTATACAGAAAAGAAGGAAGAGGGATAGAGAGTTGGAAACATCGATGAGAGAGAAACATAGATCAGCTGCCTCATGTACACCACCTACTGGGGACATGCTTGCAACCAAGGTACGTGCCCTTGACCAGAATCAAACTTGGGGCCCTTCAGTCCGTGGGCCAACGCTCTGTCCACTGAGCCAAACGGGTGAGGGCAAGAAAGTATTTTTAACTATCACTGCCCAGAGCAGCAATCTCGGACACTCGGGGAGCTGTCTCCGGCATTTGTCCAGCAAGCTCCCCTCTGTTGCTATTTTTAATCCAGAGCATTTAATGCAATTTTTCTGAATTTAACAGAAAAAGAGAAAGTGCTGAACTTTGGATAACTGTTCCTTCTTACAAGAAGTATTAGTTCATAAGATATTCCTAAAAATTTAAGAAAAAATATTTTTAAATGTTCGTTTTAAAAATTAACTACTCTTTCCTATTTTATCTCATATCCCTGGACTCCTTGCTATAAAACATGACAGAATTATCACACACCCTTCCTTCCTTCCCCAACTTAACACATTCTTTTATAAGATTACTAGAGGCCCGATGCATGAGGATTCATGAAGAATAGGCCTTCTTGCCCCTGACTGCCAGCACCACCTTCATTCTGGACAGAGCCACCTTTCTGCCTTCCCAACACTGCCCAGAGGCCCAGGCTTTCCACACCGCACCCAGCCACCTGCCATCTTTATTGAGTTAATTTGCACACTTACTCCTGATTGGTGGGCGTCACCAATGGAATGGTCAATTTACATCTTTCTCTTTTATTAGTGTAGATTACCACAATTTATGACACGTCGATTTTGTGCTGTAATCTATACAACTGGTCAGTTTTGATTGTGTGGTAAATGGCTCACAGCTCGCCCCCAGGCCTTTGCACACAGCTTACGTTTTATTTTCTTTCCTCTGCTTTGAATCTCTTTCTAAAGGATTCATGGGTGTGGATTTCCTGAACTTCGCATCTGTCGGAGCAAGGTCTAATTCTTGAAGTACTTAATTCCTAAATCCTGCTCACAGTGCCCGTTGTCAGAGCAAGTTCCTGCTTGAATCCTGCTCGCTGTACTATCATTGAGAGCACTCACTGCTCCATCCTGCCAGCTGGCCCAAGTAGGTCCTGATCCTGCCCTGCTATGCCAACTGTCGGGTCCGAGCCCCTCTGTCTGGGGCTGGACCTTCTGGGGCACCGGGTGGTAGAGAAGCCATGACAAGTCATGAATGTATAAAAGAGTCTTTATTGTAGGAGCCAGTGGCCATGTAGCCATTGCTAACAAGGAATCATTAGACAAAGCAATTCTCCAAAATAAAGTCCCACACGGCAGGTAGCTGCACACCGGCTAGGTAACAATTATTATTAAATAATAATAAGTAACCCCCAAAAAATAATGTTGGTGCACCAGACGAGGTGCAGACAGCACCATCATGCGAAGCTGGCTGGGAAGCGTGCAGAGCACCTGTGAGGCACGTGTCAGACACGCCCGGGGTGATGGGGTCACAGACCCTCCCTGGGCCCAGCCGGTGTGGCTGCATGGACAGTGCATCGGCCCGAAGACTGAGGGGTTGAAGGTTCAATTCCTGTCAAGGGCACCTACCTTGGTTTCAGACTTAATCCTCAACTCCTGGTCGGGGCACATGCGGGAGGCAGCCAGTCGATGTGTCTCTTTCCCGTCAACATTTCTTTCTGTCTTCCCACCTGCCTTCCACTCTCTCTAAAAATCAATGGGAAAATTCCTCTGGTGAGGATTAACAACCCAACAACCTCTCTGGAAACAACCCAACAACCTCTCTGGGTGGTCGCCAAATGGCTCCCGTAACGTTTTCTAGATTTAGAACTAAGATTTGACAGTTCGTTTGGTGCTTCCGTCTTTGGATCTATGGAGCATGGGCGGGTGGGAAGAAACCAACAATGAATTTATATGCGTATGTGCATAAGCCAGGAGCACAGACATTAGGGTGCTGGAGGGGGGCAGGGGAGGGTGGAGGGGTGAAGAGACCAACCAATGAACTTGTATACGTATATGCATAAGCCAGGACACAACAGGGGGTGGTGAAGGCTTGGGCGTAGAGGGTGGGGGGAATAGATGTAATACTTTCAACAATAAAGATTTATTTAAATAAAAATAAGAACTAAGAGAGAAATGTGGACCAAATATGGGCAATAATATTTTAAACTGTTAAAATTTAAAATGGCCCCAGCTGGTCTGCCTCAGTGGATAGATCGTCGACCTGTGGACTGAAGGGTCTCGGGTTCGATTGCGGTCAGGGCACATGCCTACATTACAGGTTCGATCCCTGGCCCTGTTCCAGATGCACGCAAGAGTCAAGCAATCTGTGAGTCTCTCACATTGATGTTTCCCTCCCCTCTCCCTCCCCTTCCCTCTCTCTCTCTCTCTCTCTCTCTCTCTCCTCTTCCCCTCCCTCCCTTCCATTCTCTCTCAAAACCAATGAAAAATATCCTTGGATGAGGGTTAGCAGCAACAACAAAAAAGATCTCGCAGGTGCACAGGCCAACCCAGGCCTGGGTGACGGGAGAAGGCGGGCCCTGAGCAGGCCCAGGCAGGGTGCCCGGCCAGAGCAGCCTCTGCTCACCCACTTACCTGCTGGCCCTCCTGCTCCTAGCACACCCAGGCAGGTCTGGCCACAGCGCAAGGTCTGCAGGGCCAGGAGGAGAGCCACGTGGACACGGGTGGCAAGGCAGGCATTGCTCTGTGGCGTACACGATACTGGAGTCGGATCTCAGAAATCCTGCTGAGGATCAGGGCACATACAGTGGCAAACTCACACTGTAAGCGGATTCCCACTCACCACAGAGATTTTAAGAAAACTGTTGAAAACACAGCTCCCTGAGGGGCTGGCCCGCTGTCCTCCGCAGCCAGAAGTCTCGAGGAGAATTCAGACTGGGGATGGGAGATGCGCACACTGTTTTCCCAAGTTAAACTTTCTTCCCTTTTGCTGGTATTTTGTTCCTTTCAATCACTGCGCTGAAAAGCAAGCAAATTAAGCAAAGACATCAGATCATCTGGAAGGTAAATCAGCTGACATAAGCTTTTTTCTCCGTGGCTTAGTGGAAAATGGCCCATCACGTTTACACTCAGGTAATGGGCCAGAACTCACTTTCCTAAGATCTCTGTGTCAGATATTCATTTCTTTCCAGTCTTGGTGAAGAAACAGTGCTTTGGGGCAAGAATCACCTTGTGGGCACAGTCTGGTCCCATGGGTAGCACAATACAAAGGTGACCCCGATGCTCAGCACCCACCACCCACAATGTCTGTGCAACACAGACCCACCCAGGGGCCCCAGGACTCGGCCTGGCCCCCGCCACTGGCCCAGACCCTAGTACAGCTCCAGTGCGGTTTGCTGTGCTGGTCTGCAGGCATTCAGGTGTGTGGGCACCCACCAGCCTGCCCCACCTTCCTGTGACCCAGTGTGGGCTAACCTGCAGCTCAGCACCCGCTAGCCACCCTCAGAGTCGTGATCCCTACATGCACATTCTGATGTTTGTGCCCAGGGGGCAGTCCATAGCCAGGCCACTCCCCGTAGAGTCCCCGGGATCCTGGGTATCCCAGGCAGTGCTGCTGGCCTGGCCTTAGACATGCCCAGGTGGCAATCTATGTGTGTGTGTTCGTGCACACGCACACACACGAGTGCAACATGTGTGTGTTGTACATGTATGTGTGCACTTGTTTTATGGTTGCATGCACTCCTGTGTGCATGTGTGCTCTTGTGTGCATACGTGCACATGGGGGTTCGTGTGTGTGCCTGTGTGTGCTCCTGTATGCATGTGTGTGCACTTGAGTGTATATACTGTATCTGTGTGTATATTGGAGTGTGCTGGGTCATGACACTAAATAAAACATTTAATCACCAGTAGCTCGATCTTCACACAAACACCATCTGACTAACTTCTAACTTAACGGATTGTTGAATTGCATTCCGGTCAAAACGTCAGTTGTGTGGTTCAGATTTGTGCGGCAGGGCAGAGCTGCTCTGACAAAGGAACACGGGGAGCCCAAGAGCCTGAGGCCGGGCGCGCTGTCCACCTGTCTTCAGAGAGCCTGGCTTGTGTGGAGACCACATCATGTGTTATCTTCATGAAATTATTCTCTTAAACGTAAACAATCTTTTTGTTTAAAAAAGCAACTTACAGCCCCAGCTGGTTTGGCTCTGTGGCTAGAGCCTTGGCCAGCGGACCAAGGGGTCCCAGGCTTGATTCTGGTCAAAGGCATGTGCCTCGGTCTGCGGCTCCTCCTTGCACGCAGGCCCTGGTCGGGGTGTGTGCAGGAGGCAACGAATCGATGTGTTTCTCTGTCTTCCACTCTCTCTAAAAATCAATGGAAAATTATCCTCCGAGAAGTATTCACGAAAACAAAACTAACAAAAAATAAAACAACTCATACACTCAGCATCAAGGCATGTAAAAACTCTTAAGATGTGTTTAATCTTGGTGTTTCGTTGTGACCCTGACTTCCTGGGGCGGCCTCCATGAGCCATGAGTAAGACCCACGCTGAGGAAGGTCCCAGAAGCAACTTGTCTTCCGAAGAGTCAATTCCAAACAACTGACTTTCAGGAAGCAGGTGAGTGGGGACAGTGTGCAGAGGAGGGGCGTGGCCGTGGGGTGTGGGGGCCTGGAGCCCACACCAGGAAGCTGGTCCCGAGTCAGGAGGCTCAAAGCTTCCCGACCCGGCTAGGTCCCTGAGGTTGGCCTTAGAACTTCAGCTGGGGGATATTTGGGGTTCCATTTCCTGTATAAACTTTAAAAAAATAAAACCCGTGTCCCACAGCATTGTCTTGAGCGGGGCTAAGAGTGTTCGTGAGGTTAGAAACATTTGCCACCTGGTTTTTCTGCCTGAAGTTCACTTCTATGTGACCAGGCACTCCCTGCGGCCTGGCCAGTCGCCCACACAGAAGGCACTGCTGCCCTGCGCCAGCCCTGCCTGTCCCAGCTCTAGACAGTCCGAAACTGCAGGGAGGCCCCTGGCTTTGACATAGAAGGCACCCAACATGCAAACGGCACAAATGGTGTAGAACGAAGCACCTCAGAGAAAAGGGTCTGAGGTCTGATGTCCTGTCCCACCAACCGGACCACCTCCACTGCAGCTCTGAGCTGACCCCGCAGGGGTGGGCGCAGCACAGCCCACAGCCCGGCTCCGGAAGTGGGAACTGCTGGCAGGGCCTGATTGGTTGGACTTAGGCAGATAGAGAAGTGTTTTTAAAGTCACTTTGGCTCCCATTATCGTATTTGCTGCCTTAGGTTGATGGCCAGGGGGCTGCCAGTGGGGATGGAGAGGGGCCAGGCTGGAGGATGGTGCGGACACTGCTCGGGCCATGCCCTCAGTCACGCTGCATCCAGAGGGCTAATGTGGACACGCATCTGAAGAGGCCTGTGGGTGAGAACCGAGGAGCCTGGACGTGAAGGACTCTTCCTCAGGCGGCATCCATGTTTCGCAGAGGACGTTGGCTTGTTGCCTCTTTGATCGGATGGTTTACAGCCACTGAGGTCAGGCTGATGGGCCCATCCCATCCCGCTGGATGGTGGCAGGCCTCCACGCCTCCCTAACAGCGTCTCTGCAGCTGGGCAGCCCAGCCAGGCCCGGAGCTTCGCTGGCCAGGGTCCAGGGGATCTCGGGCTTCGGGCGGCATGGGGGAGCTGAGGAGAGGTCTCAGCCTGCACCTGGGGGTGCCTTTTCACCATGAAGGGGACCCCAAACATGAATATGTGACACATTTCTTTCACTTTTCTCTGGCAGAGGTGACCTTCACTCCGGGGTGTCCCCACCTCTTTTGCAGAAGGTCAGGGTGGGGCTCTCCTCTGAGCAAGTTCAGAGTCAGCGCACACCTGCCTGACACCTCAGCTCTGGCCGGACTCCCCTTTTCCCTGAGACCCTGAGCCTGCCTGGCTCCCAGCCAGCCCAGCAGGCCCGATGGACACTCAGGGCACCACCATGCGGAAGGCGTTTCACACTGTATGTGTAAATATACAATCTAATGGTTTAAAACTATGGCCTTCACATCACAGAGAAGGGGGCTATTTTAAATGAAACGGCATAATGTTCCAATGACCAAATTAATGAATTCATCAACAGGAAAATAACCTTTGCCAGAAAAACCAGGCCTGTGGTTTTCCAAAATAGGATTGGAAATTCATATGCGTTAACCAAAAATAAGCTCAGCTTTGCAGTAGAGACCTCATCACCAGTTTCCAAAAAGAGAACCGTTTGGGGCCTGGGGAACACCAAACATTCGCTTCAGAAAGAGGCTGGGTTAGCACCCCCCGCCCCCCAGCAGAGAGACTGCGGGGATTTAAGTCTGATAAACGCGGCCATGTCCCTGCAAACTGGCCTGTGTGCAAACATCTTCTAACTCCAATGACATAGCAAGTAATTTAATAAAGGAACTCACCAATTTTAAATTGCAATTAATTTACCAAACATGGTCACCATTTATGGAGCTTTACAGTAAGAAAGTTTCGACAAAAGCAGGCACATCCGTGTGTACAAAGTGTTGCCGGCCCTGCGACCGTCTTTCGTTCCGGAGGTTGTCCTTCTGTCCTGTCCGAGGGGGGTCTTCCTCCCTCGCGACCTCGCACCCGGGACCTGGGAGCCTCGCCCAGGGAGGGGACTTGCCAAAGAGAAGTGCGAGGGGGCGAGCTGACCCCGAACATTGATTGTAAACTTTGATGGAATCCGGGTTCGGACAGACACGGTAACACTGAGGCCAGGCCATGGGGGGAGGGGAGGGGGCTCGGAGGGAGGCGGCGGCCCGGCCCTAAGCCCCCCGCGGCGGCCGGGGGTGTTGGGGGGGGCGCCCCGCGAGTCCGTCCAGGATCGGGGTTCAGCAGGTGCAACGTGGCTCCCAGGAACGCGACGTCTCGCGGGGCGGCCGGCAGCAGTAGGGGTAGGAGGCGTCGAGGTCCGGATCCGAGGGCGCGTACCCCGGCAGCTCCACGGACGGGTGCCCGCCGCAGCACACCTCCACCCCCGCCTCGTCCGCCGCTCGGGCGACGCCCACGTGGATGTAGGAGACGGCGTGGTGCGCCGCGAGGCCCGCGCAGCCCCCGGGGACGGCCAGGTCCGACTCCTCCGGGGCCAGGATGGACGCCTCGCTCGGGCGGTGCCGCAGCCGCCCGCCCCGCCGGCCCCGCCGCGCCCAGGAAGCGGGCGGCTGCGCGCGGAGCCCAGAGCCGCCGCGGGGCCGCGCCGGGGCCCGGCCTCCCCTCCGCCCGCGCCGGGCCCGCGCCGCGCGGCAGGTCTTGGCCAGCAGCAGGCTGAGCAGGCCGAGCAGGCACTCGAGCGCGTTGAGGACGGTGGACAGCACCAGGCCGCGCTGGTAGTCCTTGAGCCGCCGGCACTGGGCGGGCGGGGCGCGGGGGGCCGGGCCGGGGGCCGCGGCGGCGGCGGGCGCGCGCGGGGGCAGGCAGAAGTGGGAGTACTTGCGCTCCACGAGGGACACGGCGTCGCCGTCGATCACGGCGCCCGCGAAGGCGCTCAGGACCCCGAGCATGAAGACGAGGGCGCCGAGCAGGAGCAGGTTCTGGCTGGTGCCCGGCCCCGCGGGCTCGGGCGCGGTCCCCGGAGCGCGGGCGGCGGCGGCGGCAGGGACCCCGAGCCCCGGGCCCGGCCCCGCGAGAGGCGCGGCGCGCGGCCCGCAGCAGAGCAGGGCGGCGCCGAGCAGCGAGAGGCCGGCGGCCAGCAGCAGCCCCGAGTAGAAGGCGCCGGCGGCCGCGCCGAGGCGGAACGGCTCCCCGCGCAGCTCCGAGCCCAGCGACAGGCACCGGAGGCCGACGGCGGCGGCGCCGAGCGCGCAGGCGAGCAGGAGGCAGGCGGAGAGCGCGGCGCAGGCCCCGCGGACGCTCCACTTCATCCTCCGCGCGCGAGCCGGCCCGCACCCCGCGCGCCCGCCGCCGCCCGCCGCCGCCCCCGCCGCCCGCGCCTCCTCCCGGCGCCGCGCGGCCGGACCGCCGGCCTCCCCCTCATCCTGCCGCGTCCTCCCGGGCCCGCACCGCCGCCGCCGCCTGAGCCCGCATCCTCTGCCTCCCGCCGCCGCCGCCGCCGCGGCCCCGCGCCGGGAACCCAGGCGGCGCGGAGACCCGCAGGGAGCGCGCCCCCTCCCCAGCCCGCGGCGCCCCGCCGCCCCGAGGACCCCCCTCGGCCGCTCCCGGAGGAGAGGGCCCCGCGCGTCCCCGCACCTTCCTCCGGGTGCGGGCGCCCTGGGCCGCTGAGGCGAGGCCACCCCCAGCCCCGGGCTCTACCGAGGCCCCTGGCCCCACCCCCCGCGCCTCCCACCTCCCACCTCCCGGGCTGCTGCGTCTGCGCTCCCCGGGCGACGGGGCTCGCCGCTCTCCCTCCGCGGCCACCGGCTGGCAGCGCCGCGACCCCGAGGCCGCGGGCAGGGGCGGCGGCACGAGGAGGGGGGCCGGGGCCGGGGCCTGAGTGCAGAAGAGGAGTCTGGGGGGTCGAGTCTGGGGGAGGGAGGGGTCCCGGGGGGCCGAGCGGGAGTCTGGATGCGGGGGGGCGTGGAGGGGGGGGCGTGGAGCTGAGGCTCAGGCGGAACCTCCACGAGCCCGTCCCCCGGGTCAGGCGGGAGCCCCCGCACGCGGGTGGTTGTGAGTTAATTCATCCGAAGGCGGCTCCGGGCCTGAGAGCGGCGGGTGGAGCTGGAGGTGCCCGCGGGTGAGGAGGTGGGCGGGCGAGGTGGTCCCCGCGCCCTCGGGGCTCCTGGCTCCTGAAACGGGTCTGGGAGGGGCGCCTCCGATCGGCCTCCGGAGGGACGGCGGGCGGCGGCTGGGCCTCGCGGGCCCCGCGCTGCAGCCGGAGGCCGGGCGCCATGACTCACCCGCGGGCTAATCGCGGCGTCACCAGCTTTGCGCCGAGCTGCGCGAAGGGGCGTGTGCGGGGCTCCGAGCGCCCCGGTCCGGGACCCGCCACGTGCGAGGGCCGCGCGGGGGACCCCTCCGCGCGGAGCGTCCTCGGCGCCGGGGCCCCGTGTCCGCCGTCCACCGGCACCCCCCGCGCGAGAAGGAGCGGGCCTCGCCGTGGTTCCAGCGGGGACTGCGGGGGCTTCCCGGGGCCGTGGGGCCCTGAGCCCGCTCCGCGCCCGGCGGGCGGGTGGAGAGGCAGGGGCGGGAGCCGTGCGCCCCTGCGCGTGAGCGAGCGGAGCGACTGGGCGCTGCCTTCCTCCGAAGCTTTCGGTTTCCAGGGCGACTGGGGTCGCGGCCGCTCAGTGGAGCCGGATGGAGCCGCCTCCCCATCCAGCGCCGCGCCGGCCCCGTTGGCTTCGGGCGTAGTGAGCCCGCGGGCGGAGGAGGCCACACGGGGCTGGGCAGCGGCATTGCTCCGGATCTGGCCTCTCGCCCCGGCACGCACCCTTCCCTGGACACTTGCGCCCCGACGACCGCCTCCCTGTTCCTGGCCTCACCGCGGTGCCCGCGCCCTGCGCGGTCCGGTCTGCAGGGCCTCCCTTTGCCACCCTCACCCGCTCCTGCCTCCACCTGCGAGGCCTGGGCTTGAGCTCCCCGGAGAGTCACCGGTTACTGACTCGTCTGTGCCTGCGTCCTTGGGGCCAATGAGTGCTTTGCGTGGCTGTTTTTTTTAAGTGCACTCTTTTTAAAAATATCTTTTATTGACTTCAGAGGGAGAGGGAGGGAGAGACAGAAACATCAGTGATGAGAGAGAATCATTGATCAGCTGCCTCCTGTACACCTCCTACTGGGGATCTCATGTGCAAATCCCCGTGTGTCTGGGGTGGGAATCCAAATCTGACCTCTTGCTTCGTGGGTCCAAGCTCCACCACTGAGCCATGCCAGCCGGGCGAAATGTTTTTATTGTTGTATCTGTTGCGGTTATTGCATGTTTTTCCTTTTCAGCCTGTGACTGTGGTGAGTGACCTTCATGGAGTGTCCACCTTAAGCCAACCTTCACTCCTGAGAGAAGTCCCACTTGGTCATTGTCGGCCAGCAGCCTCCTTGCTGTTATCAGGAAGAGGACAAATACTTCCCCCACAGGAACACGGAGCAGGGTCAAGCATTACCCACACAGAGGAGTGACGGCCCGTCCACCCCATCTGCTCCCCCAAAGCCAGGAAGCTCCCAGCAGCTGACTTGTGGCCATTAGCTGATGAGCACCCTCCTGTGCTGCAGCAAAAGGGCCACCACCCCCACCACCCCCACCCACCCAGCACAGACACCTGGGGCTGGTCAGGTGCCAGGGGTGCACATTGAGCTGGGAGAGGGGAAGACATTCCCACACAGTGATGAGCCCAGCACAGGCGCCTCCGGTGAGGAAGTGCTCAGCCCAAGGCCCATTCTCACAGGTGAGTAGGGGCAGGAAGACGAGTGCAGGCCTACCCTTTCCATAGGGGGCAGGGGCGGAATTCAGGGTGCTGTGACCTCCTCGAGGACTTTGGTGTCTTGTGTTAGTGAGAGGTATTATTTATAGCATTCTCTGCTTCTACTGTTGTCTGGCAAAATGAGTGGGGAAGGGCTCCCTCCTTTAATATATATAATTGATTTCAGAGAGGAAGGGAGAGGGAGAGAGAGAAACATCACTGATGAGAGAGAATCAGTGATCGGCTGCCTCCCCCCACTGGGGATCAAGCCCACACAACCCAGGCCTGTGCCCTGACGGATTCAAATCGTGACCTCCTGGCTCCCAGGTCCCCTTTCCACGGCTGAGCGTGCCACGCATTCCTCGTGTTTTGTTTCTTGCTTAAGGATTTGGCAGAGTTCACCTGTGAAGCCCTCGAGGGTTGAAGTTTTCTTCATGGGATGATTTTAACAAACTTAATTTTAAAAACATGTATAGGGATATTTTTTTTTTTTCTGGAAGGAGCATTAGTAGTATCTTCTGAGGAATTTCTCCATCACAATTTTTAGATTTGTTGCCATAGAGCGGTCTACATTATTCCTCTATAAGCTGTTACTTTCATTGTATGAAAAATATACCTCAGTAAAGCTGCAAGAATAAAACGTTTTAAATGTTTTATTCTTTTATGTCTCTAGGGTCTGTAGTGAAATTCCCTCTTTCATTTCTGATGTTGGTCATTTGTGTGGTGTTTTTTTAATGTCTGTTTTAATCCTCACGGAGGATATTTTTTCCATTGATTTCTAGAGAGAGGGAGGGAGGAAGGGAGGAAGAGGAGAGAAACATCAATGTGGGAGAGACACATAGATTGGCTGCCTGCACCCCTACTGGGGTTGGGGAGCCTGCAGCCACAGTTTGTGCCTTTGGCGGGAATCAAGCCTACGGCCCTTTGTCCATGGGCCGAAGCTCTAACCACCGAGAAACAGGAGGCGCCATGTGGTGTGCTTTTTACGGACCAATCTGGCTGCAGGTGAATATTTTGGATCATTAAGAATGGTATTTAGTTTTATCATTTTCTTCATTTTTTGTTTTCTGTTTCATTGGTTTCCACTCTTTGCTTTATTATTTCCTTTTACTCCGCTTACTTTGGCTTCAGTTTGCTCTTGTTCTAGTTCTGAGTTTAGGTTTGAGACATTTCTTTCTATATAATCATTTAATGCCATAAACCAGGGGTCCTCAAACTTTTTAAACAGGGGGCCAAGTTCACTGTCCCTCAGACCGTTGGAGGGCCGGGCTATAGTGAAGAGAAAAAAAAAACTATGAACAAATTCCTAGCACGCTGCACATATCTTATTTTAAGCAGGACAGGCAGCGGCGGCAAAAACACCCAGCCTGTGGCCGGAGGCCGTAGTTTGAGGACACCTGCCGTAAACATTGCTTAGTGGCTTAAAATAACAATGAGAAAATTAAATCCCTCAGTTTGAACTTGAATTCATAAAAGCAAAATTCACTGTTCATTTCTACTCCCCTGCGCAGCCCGCATGGAGGGTTCTGGATGACCTGCAGGAGGGCCGATGCACAATGAAGACACTGTGTAAGAGAAGTGAAGGTGAAGCATGGGGGGCCGGCCAGGTTCTTTCGAGAAGAGGAACACCCGAGTCTGGGTCCTACCTGCGTTTATTCCGTTTCGTCACACATTTGCCCTTGAGCAATGCACACAGGCAGAGCAGACAGAATCCAAGCTCAGTAAAGCTCAGTAAACACTGTAAAGGTGATGGGGCCAGGAAGTCACCTGGAGCCGTGGAGCCTTCCAGTCACAGCAGGAGCAGCTTGTGTAGCCACATCCTGCTGCTGCCCCAGGTTTATGGCCTCCAAGTTCCACTTTCATGCCAATGCTGCTATACACTGGTCTCCGGCACTCGCCCCTAACTTTCTAAGGTGCTTTGGGATGGCAGATACTGGCAGGTTAGTCCAACTTGAAGACAGGATCTGGGAGGACAGATGGTGGAAGGATGGGTGGGTGGGTGGGTGTTGGATGG
>PVJC01022215.1:0-27570 GCA_004026665.1 Murina feae | reverse complement strand
CTGGGGGCAGGTCCCCAGTGGTGACACACACACACACACACACACACACACACACACACACACACAGAAGGCGCCTGGCAGACTGGAGCCATCATAGGACATCCACTGAGGGGTCCCAGACTGTGAGAGGGCACAGGCCGGGCTGAGGGACTCCCTCCACCCCGAGTGCACAAATTTTTGTGCACCGGGCCCCTAGTATTATTATGAAGGTTTTAATACTCAATACCAATTGAAGAATACATACTACAGTCTTCAAACTTGTGGTCATCTGCTTGAATATCCCCCCTTCTTTTCTTTTCTTTTCTTTTCTTTTCTTTTCTTTTCTTTTCTTTTCTTTTCTTTTCTTTTCTTCTTCTTCTTTTTTTTTTTTTTTTTTTTTTTTTTTTTTTTTTTTTTTTTTTTTTTTTTTTTTGAGGTGGATGGAAAGGAAATAGCATTTTGTTTTGGAGGAATAACCATTTTCCTACTGCTCTTCTAGGTTCTTGACTAAGATCTCTCCCCTTTCCCCCAACTCTGGAATAAAAGACATTAATAGGAGAAAAAACAAAGAGGAGTTTCATACCATGCGTAGCTCCTCTGTGGACATGAGTCACGTCTAGGAAAACTGAGTAGCTCCCTGAAATGTCACCCCCCTCAGTACCATCTCCAGCTAAAGGCAGAAGATGCTGGGGTGGTAGGGACCAGGTTGTGGGAGGTCACCAGGCAAAGCCCAGCTCATGGTGCTGCCTTCTCCCTGGGTGCAGGTCTAAAGATTTAGTCACCCTTCCCTTCTTGGCACTGAGTGGGAGACATTTTACAGAGACTTTTCTTCTAAACACACGTTTTTCTTACCCAAAAGCAACTTCTGCTGGCTTTCAGGGCATTTCCTGTGCCCGCAGATCTTACAGATATCACCTCAGGATCATTCTTCTGCCCCCCTTCCAGCTGCATACTCAAGCATGGTGCTTCGGAGGCAGCAGCATCCTCTAGGGTTTCCCATTGGAAAGTCCCACTGAGTGTGAGTGCCTCCCGAGGTTGTTCTCAAACATTCCTGCCCTATGCACCATGGCTGGGACACACACAGTCCTAACTACCAGGCTGGGAACTGAACATAGCTGGACGGAGGTTTAATGAGGCCAGGTTTTCTGAGATGCAAAAGTCAGAAATAGCTCTGAATTTTGAAATATTGGAATTAGATATTGGCCTGACTGGCATGGCTCAGTGGTTGAGCATTGACCTGTGAACAGGAGGTCACAGTTCAATTCCCGGTCAGGGCACATGCCCAGGTTGTGGGCTCAGTCCGTGATTCTCTCTCATCGTTGATGTTTCTATCTCTCCCTCTCCGTTCCTCTCTGAAATCAATAAGAATGTATTTTTTTTTAAAGAATTAGATATTGAATTCTGTTCTGATTTCAAGTACTAAGGTCTCAGGTAACATTTATCAACATGTATCACTATACGAATCAATATACTTCATCTACACCACTCTCCCTAGAAGTCCTCCTCTCTATTTGATAAGCTCACGATTAGTTTATATTAGTTAAAATGGTGTTCTCAATTCTTAGCAACCTGTACAATACTTTTAAAGGAAAGATTTAATCTAGTTTAATTTCATTGAAATTGTAATCCTGTTGGGATGACCACCCATGCTCCTCAGTACTCACTGGATACTGGGTGATGAAAGGAACTCTGGACAAGGGCAGGGAAATAGTATTCAGCCTCTCACTGGCTGCATGTTTTTTGGGGGGCAGAGGTGGGGAGGAATCTGTGTTTCTTGTGTCATTGTTTATTTCAATAAATTGCAAATACTCATCAAAATTCTATCATAGCTTTTACCAAAGTGTATATTCTCTGACACAATCCTTTCATGATTAATTTTCCTGAGAAATAGCAACATGACAGTTTTATGCTAAGGAGTAAGTCTTCTGTGTTTGACTCACTGGCGACTTTTCTTTTCTATGAAATATGTTTGGCATTTGTGCTTGTTTATGGAGGAGAACAGCCATAAAAAAAAAAAAAAGGAAATTAACTGGGAAAGTGGGTACAGGTTTCTTGTGATTAAGGAAAAAAATAGGTGAAATGAGTTGGTGTCAGGTGCACACGAATGGGTGGAATTGGTGCTGACTTTGAGGTTACTGGGGAGAAATTCGATGAGATGTCCTTTAGGGCGGAAAGTTGGGCCCTGCTCCCGACGCCATGGCCTCCGGGTCGGACAGGCCCGCAGACCCTCCATCTGTCACGTCACGCTCCCTCGGTTGGAGGTGATGTGCGAACAGATGGAGCTGCCTGTCTGCAGACGAAATTAACAGCGCATCGCTGCGCACATTAGTTCGTTCTAGTTTCATCGTTTTCCCCCGGTGGCATTTCAAACCCAAATTACATGTGCGTGTGTGAGAGAGAGAGGAGAGAGAGAGAGAGAGAGAGAGAGAGAGAGAGAGAGAGAGAGAGAGAGAGAGAGAGAGAGAGAGGAGAGAGGAGAGAGAGAGAAAGAGAGAGAGAGAGAGAGAAAGAGAGAGAGAGAATGAGAGGAGAGAGGAGAGAGACAGGCTATGAAAATGCTGAACTTTGCTGGCATCCATGCCAGCAGGAAAGGTGTTGAGAAACGAGTTGGCGTGCAAAGGGTGCTCTTTAAAAGGCGGCCGGCTTCACACCCTCCCGACCCTGTGAGAGTGCAGCCCATCCCACTGTGGGCAGAGCCTGGCTGACGGTTCCCAGGACCGCAGTCCTCTGCCCTGGGCCCGCCTGTCCTGGCCGTGGCATCGGGAGGGCTGTGCGACTCCCTGGCCCCTCAGGCCACACGGCGGAGCTGAGACCGTGTGGGTCTTCCCCCACCTCCCACCCCAGGATCATTCAGCAAATTGAAGAAGGAACCCTCCTTTCTGTATTAAACAACTGATACTGGGGGCTATTGGTTAACATAGGTTTCATACACTTAGGTTTTAGAAAGAAATGGAGAACTGAGTGCAATGGGTATTGTGGGGTCATTTTTGAGATTATAATATGATTTCTCATTGTTTAAACTGCAGTTGTGATTAATTTTTTCTATCATTGAACAATTTTTGATACTAGAATATCTCTACTTAATTCTGGTGACTTATTTTTAATCCATGTGTTAAATATTTTAAGATATTTCCATATGTATTCAATATTATGACAGATAAAAAGGTACTTTTTGATATTATATTACATTATATTAATAAGGAAATTATATAGCATGCTTCAAAGCTGGAAATCAGCTACAGAGGATCACCACTTACACATTATTTGATTCTATGGCAACATTATTTAGTTACAGACGAACTTTATATATAACAGTCGGCAGTATCACAGATGTTTCCCATTCCCCCCCTTTCCCCCTTCCCCCCTGCACAGGCCCTCATCATCCTATTGCCCCAGTCCATAGCTGTGCATATAAGTAAGTTCTTTGGTTTATCTCTTCTTGTCCCTTCATTTCCGTTTCTGTTAAAGTATGGTAGCCTTTAGGAAAGTATAGAGCATAATTATATGAATAATAAAGATGAATTTCTTATTTGCGTCTGGAGTAAACAAACTGGTTGGACCTTTAACACACTAATGAGCATCACCATGTAATTAGTGGTTGATACATAAAGTACTGAATTAGGACACATAACAACTTCTCAGAATACAGAATATCTAATAACCAAACCTTTATAATGACAGTGAATGCCAAAATGATGTATACAGAATCTGTCTAATATTTTTTCATAAGAATCTGCATACCTAGAATGAAGTAAATTATTTTTCTAGGGATTATATATGTAATATTTTTAGCTTCTTATAAAAGGCTAGAGCTTGGAGTCAGTATGAAAGCAAAATCACATGCTTTGCATGAACAGCTCATTGTATTAAAAGTTACTATCTTCTTAGTTATGTAATAATAATATCATCTGGTGGCTTATAATAAAACCTTTAAATAGGTCAGCTGAGTATTTAATTATTCAATTAATATTATAATTTACAAATATTTCCTTCATGAAGAAATGTATGACCCCTTTTACACAAATATATAGTAATCATAATTTTCTGTAGTAGAAATCAGATATTGTTTAATATTTTTATTTTATTTTAATTTAAAATTTTAATGTATTTCTACCACATGACATTATATAAAATATACATCATAAGAGTATATACTAGTATCATCTGTCCACTTGCCTCTATAGTTTTTAATTTCAAAATAATATTTAGCAAGTTGTTTCCTTGTTTTTCAAAACAGTAGACAACTTGATTTAAAGCAAGCTTGTTTTTCACCATTTTCTGAATGACAGACATTGCAAATGAGTGTCTCATCACCACATCACCCCATTGTTGGTCAGTCCTCTGTCCAGAGACCTCTCAGAACATGAGATTGTGGTCCACAGAAATGCCCAAAGCCCAACGGAACAACTGCTTCCAGTTTTTAAACTTCAGTGCAAGAACAGAAGCAGATTCAGTTTGCCGAGTGTCCACTTTTCAGCTCAGAGAGAGTGGTCCTCAGCGAGAGGACACTCTGCTCTCAGCTGCTGCAGGGGCACAGCCACTGATGGGTCACCTGGAGAGAGGACCCTGCACACCAGGTGCCCGAGTCCACTCGCCAGTGAGTCCCACGGCCGGTGGCCCCGTCCCACCCACCGTGCCCAGGGCTGCGGAGCTGCCTGTCGGTGCTTGTGTTTCGCTTATTCACGTGCTCTCAGGTGCGAGATGGGTGCTGCGGTGCTGGGCTCAGAAGGCCCGTCTCGGTTCCCCTGCGAGGCCTTGTAAGAGTTGGCTTTGGTGTTTTATGGAGCGCATTGGGCTTTGATCACAGGTACTGACTTGCCATTCAGGTCAAATCCACTCTATAACCCGACTGTGTCACACACATAGTTGTGTCTGGCTTTTTCCCGGTCTCACCTCCCCCCCTCCCTGTCTCTCCTCCTCCATCTATACAGACGTACACACATGTTTGTGTATGTAATTCATGACTCGTGGTGTGGTGTCTGGAATCAGAGCCAACTCGACTTCTTACCAGCCATGCGACCTGGGTTGCCTTAATGCAGTTCTCTGTGGCTGTTTCCTAGTCTGTAGCACAGAGATAATACTAACAATCGATCAGATGTTTTGGGGCTTAATGCACACAGAGCACTTAGAACAGCATCCAACATCTATCTAGTATTCAATAAATGTTAGCATCAATATTTTTAATGGAAGACTATTGGAAAATTTATCATAAAAATAATAAAAGTTTTAAGAGAAAAGGCCTTTTAGACTAGTTTGAGTATATTAGAGTGGACACCCTTAGATGATTTTCTGCATTATTTTGCAGCCACTTAGTGTGTCTTTACACACGTGTTCCGCCCTTTTCATACATAATTTTTCCTTGGGTGTTGGCTATCTCTTCCATGCCAGTGGGGCAACTTCTGATGATGTCTGGTAGTTGGCCTTTCCAGCTATGTAATCAACAGTCACAGGGCTCAGAATTTGCCTAAAATGGTGGCACAGCAAATGTGTGGTCCCCTCAGAGGTCATGCTGCCGCTGATCAGACGCAGCCCGTGCCCAGGCCGAGTGAGAAGGTGCAGGGCCCGTCTGGGTCCTGGTGGTTGCCCCACATCCCTCATGGTAAGCTTTTGTGACAGGGACGCATTCTCCAGCCTTGGGAATGAATTCCAGGATTCCTTGTCCTTCGACACCCTGAGACAGGGGCACTCGTAACCGCTGTGGCCAGTGGGGACTTTGGCATTTGAACAGGGAGGAGAAACCAGGAGAGCAGGGGTGGAGCGCACTGCCCAGCAACGGCACTCGGAGTGTGTGCACACGCGCTTCTTAAAGTCTAGGTTGTTGTAAAAGGTCGCAAAGATGGAACATTGTGACCGACACGGAGACACACTCTCTCTCACAAGACGATGTATAAATTGTCTGGTGACAGTTTTCTCCGAGGACCTCATAGGCGGACGTTGGAGAAACATTTGATCTCACACAACTTTAGAAGAGTATTGTGAAACGAGTTGCCCGGGTACATCCTCGGGTTAGATTCCTCTCCTCCTGAGAATGTTATGCGTACGTACGTCGATTTGAGTCACAGCAATGAACACAGGACTGATCATCATTTTCAACATTACAGTTTATTTCTGTGTATTTGTCACAGCCGTGTTTGCTGTGCCGTCTTAAACAGTGTGTCTACTTTTCACAATTAATAAATAACCAGAAGTGGCAAAGTGAGAATTGACTGATTTCTCTAACATCCTTCAAAAATAACGCCTGCCTGACTGTATGCATCTAATTGTGCATCTTGAGACTTCGTGTGCTTTTCTGCGTTGACTTTAATCTGTCGCCTTTGAGACAGTCTCCCCATCACGGCTGCTGCACAGGAAGCATGATGGCATTTGACAGTAAACACACAGGCCCATCAGGTCGCTCCTGCCCCCACGGCTGCAGGAACATGGGGGACCTGATCAATCTCATCGAGGGCGCAGCTGCTCCCAGACAGCATAACTGGTGAAGGCGAGGCGGGAAGAGGGAGCTACATCAGCACCCGGGATTGGAGGCACTGACAGCCCAGGGCTGGGTCTGCACCGGGCACCAGTCATACCTCACAAACTACAGCCTCTTCGTGCTCACAACAAGCAAGCACACAGCGCAGTGTGTGCTGATGGAAGTGCCCACATTTCCATTTTATTTTTGCCTTTCTCTCGTCTCTGTCAGAATTAGAGTTATCTGGTTATTTTATTTATTTTTATGTAAACATATATTTTTATTGATTTCAGAGAGGAAGGGAGGGGGAAAGAGAGAGAGAGAAACATTGATGATGAGAGAGAAGCATGGATTGGCTGCCTCCGGCACGCCCCACACTGGGGATCGAGCTTGCAACCCAGGCATGTGCCCCGATCAGGAATTGAAACACAACCTCCAGGTTCATAGGTCGACGCTCAACTACTGAACCACGCTGGCCTAGCATTCTGGTCATTAGGTTTAAAATACTATTGATAATGTGCAGCTATACAGCGAACTAAAGATGATACTACTTTATTGAACAGGAATAGAGTAGATTTCAGGTTTCTCATCACACGAGAAAGTGGGAATTATGTGAGATAACATATTAAGTAGCTTGAATGTAGTAATCATTTCACTATGTATATCAAAACATGGTATACACCTTAAATATACACAATTTTTATTTTAAAATATAAAAATGAAAAAGAACAAACTAATGATATGCTGATATAGAGATAAAAATTAAAAGTTACAATAAAGAAAAAGTAACTATAAATTTAGTTTTAATTTCAGTTGAGTGTATATATTTATACAAATTGCATTATATTTTAATGTTTTCCCAATGCTATAGGGTAGCATTTGTGGTTAATATCTACTAAAGAAAATTCCTGCTAGATATATTGAAGAACTATTTTTAAAATATGAGACTATCCCATTTAATGTACTTGATATGCAAACATTATAACCATATGGTTTATTGCACAGATGGGTTACCAAGATTGTAGTTAAAGTTTATATTTGAAGACTGTAAAGTATTCAAGACTAAATAAGAGTTACGAGAATTAGAAGTTTCAAAACAGGGACATGGTTTAGGAGAGAATGAAAGAGATTGTTAACCTTAGTGAGTCAAAGGAACAGGAACTAAAGTCTCACCATCCAGTGAGCTGCAGCAACATTTGCTCTCCATCTTAAATGCTTGTAAAAGTACACATTGCTGAGGAATTTAAAGAAAATATCCCACTCATTTAATCACGCCTCTCACAAAAACTAATGATGCATTTTAAATCAATAATTTATTTATAGATAGATATATTTTATTACATAAAGTATTACAAAGGTTAGTACAACTCTCTCTCTTGTTTTCCCCCTGCCATTCCCCCAGCCTCCCCTACTCCCCAGTGATTTGTGTCCATTGGTTACGCTTAAATGAATGCATAAAAGTCCTTTGGTTGATCTATTACCTCCCCCCCACAACCCTCCCTGTCCTTGTTGCTATAATTTGACAGTCTGTTTGATGCTACTCTGCCTCTGTATCTATTTTTGTTCACCCGTTTATAATGGTTATTATTATCCATAGCTGAGTGAAGACATGTGGTATTTTTCTTTCGTTGACTGGCTTATTTCACTTAGCATTATGTTCTCCAGTTCCATCCATGCTGCTGCAAATGATAAGAACTCCTTCCTTTTTACAGTAGCATAGTATTCCATTGTGTAGATGTACCACAGTTTTTTAGTCCATTCATTTGCTGATGGGCACTTAGGCTGTTTCCAAATCTTAGCTATGGTAAATTGTGCTGCTATGAACATAGGGATGCATATATCCTTTCTGATTGGTGTTTCTGGTTTCTTAGGATATATTCCTAGAAGTGGGATCACTGGATCATATGGCAGTTGCATTTTTAGTTTGTTGAGGAAACTCCATACTGTTCTCCATAGTGGCTGGACCAGTCTCCATCAAAAAAATTATTAGACCTGATAAATGAATATGGTAATGTAGCAGGATACAAAATTAACACCAAGAAATCTATGGCATTTTTATATGCCAGTAGTGAACTTACAGAAAGGAAATTTAAAAAGCAATCCCATTTACCACTGCACCAAAAAAATTAAGATACCTAGGAATAAGTTTAATCAAGGACGTAAAAGACCTATACTCAGAAAACTACAGTACATTGAAAAAAGAGGTAGAGGAAGACATAAAGAGATGGAAGAACATTCTATGTTCATGGATTGATAGAATCAACATCATCAAAATGTCCATACTACCCAAAGCAATCTATGGATTCAATGCACTCCCCATTAAAATACCAACAGCATATTTCACAGACCTAGAACGAACTCTCCAAAAATTCATCTGGAATAAAAAAAAGCCCTGAATATCTGCGGCGATCCTGCGAAAGAAGAACAAAGTAGAAGGGATCTCAATTCCAGATAGCAAGCTGTATTACAAAGCCACTGTTCTCAAAACTGCCTGGTACTGGCACAAGAACAGACATATAGTTCAATCAATAATTTAATTTCTATGAAATTTTATGATAGAAATAAAATGGAATCTAATAAAACATGAGAAAGTTATATCAGTGAAAATTTTGTAGCAATGGGAAAGCAAGGAAAAACATGTTTATATATTACAAATAAAAATATGTTCATATCATGAGTTAAAACAATGGGTAAAATAGACCGGGTTGGTCAAAAGATACTAACTCCCAGTTATAAGATAAGTAATTCCTGCACTGGCCAGTTTTGCTCAGTGGCTAGAGCATTGGCCTGTGCACTGAAGGGTTCCGGGTTTGAGTCTAATCAAGGGCACATGCCTGGGTTGCGGGCTTGATCTCCAGCAGGGGACGTGCAGGAGGCAGTCGATCAATGATGCTCTCCCATCATTGATGTTTCTATCTCCTTCTCCCTTACTCTCTGAAATAAAAATAAAAAAAATTTTTAAGGTGATAAGTAAATGCAGGGGATGTAATGTACAGCTTGGTGACTATCTTTTATAATAAAAGGCTAATATGCAAATTGTCCCCTCCAATAGAAGTTCGACCATTGGTTCAATTATGGGGCGGGGCAGCTGGCCAATTGCCCGTGGCCCTCCCCACAGCAGGCCCAGCCAGATTGGCCTCATTTGGGGCCAGATTGACCTCACCCCACCCGTGCATGAATTCGTGCACCGGGCCTCTAGCAGTTAATAATAGTGCACTACATATTTGAAAATTGCTAAAAGAGTAGGTCTTACAAGTTTTCATTGTGCCCTGACTGGTTTGGCTCAGTGGATAGAGCATTAGCCTGTGGACTGAAGGGTCCCAGGTTCTATTCCAGTCAAGGGCATGTACCTTGGTTGTGGGCACATCTCCAGTAGGGGGTGTGCAGGAGGCAGCTGATCAATGTTGCTCGCTTATTGGTGTTTCTAACTCTCTATCCCTCTCTCTTCCTCTCTGTGAAAAATCAATAAAATATATTTAAAAAAGTGTTCATTGCAAAAAATATTGTAATTGAGTGGTGGTGGATGTTAATTAGACTTATTGTGATGATCACTCTGCAATACTGTACATGCAAATAGTGAATCAGGATGTTTTACACTGTAATGAGTCTTAATGGGCAAATAAATGAAAAGAAAAATCACTATTGAAAAGCATTTGAGAAAATACACTATTTCTGTTTATATGACAAAGACAATATGGGGTGTATATTTCTTGGCTATTAATGTGGAGAATGCACATAATGACATTTAAATGTCTGTTCATGATACTTTATCATATTTGGAAAAACAAATCTGATTTCCAATGTTAAGAAGAAAATAGTTAATAAATTTTCAGTTACTTCGGTTGATGGATTCTAAATTGTATATTAAAATGGAATCAGATCGAGAAGAATTACTCAAAAACAAGTTTGATGTTTGGCAGGTACAAAAATTATATAATAAAACTTCATTATCCCCTGAAAATAGCTTATAATTCTGATCTACCTTTTTGTTTTATATATTTAATTTTTGAATCATTCTCTCAGTACGATAATCTTGACACATTTCTATTTGTGAAATCTTTGTTTTCTGTGAGTTGATATAAACTGTGGCTCACTTGTCAGGCAAGACTCCTAGTGTTAAACACAATGACTTTATTTCTTCTAAAGGCTTTATTATCAAAGGAAATTCACATACAACACTCAACCGTGTGTCATGTGAAATAAGCTTAACATCCCCAAATCATTAGTAAAAGACCATTAAATGACAGGATAAAGGGCTACCTAAATTATAATTTCAAAGAACATTAAGAGATGACAAAACACAGTCATCTATATAATGCTCTATACAATGCAATAAATATTGTAAAATAGTGAGAAAACAGGTGATGTGAAAAAGAATGAATGAATAGGAAATATGTGCAGATTTTTATCTGTCAACCTAAGGCATTGGTTTCTCCACAAGAAAAATATGGCTATAGCAATAACTGAACAGTACCCATATATAATGTGTAAATTACATTTTAAAAATAAACCACTCCAAAGCAAAGATATATGCCCATTAGTGATGTACAGGTCAGAAATCTAATTATGGTAATCATGTGCCATATGCTAGATTTATTCCATTCCATGTTGAGCAATAACAGATTTAATGCTCATATTTTACTAGGAGATGGAAGCAGAGCAATTTATTGTTCTTTTTTAGATCTGCTTTAAGTGGATTTCCAGTCATGGGTAATAAAAGGTATGCAGTTTAATATTCCCAAGTATCAAAAATATGCATCATTTGATTCAGGGTAATATGCTACCTTTGAAATGCCAATGTTTATCCAATTACATTAATGTTCAAGTCAGGGAATGCCTCCAAATTATGCACATCCCGTCATCCCATCTTCTTAATCAACATTGATTGCAAAATTCTGCTAATTGACTCAATTGTGTTATGCCTGTCTCGACTCATCCAAATCAAACAGGGTTCATTAAAATTTGAGTTTCCTGGAATAACATCAGGTTATGCATCGATATGATCCATTTATCTAGAGACAAGCTGGATTGAATTGCCATATTTTACACTTGCAAATAAGTAAACTTGGTCAATGGGCATGGAACTTTTAGTGTGGTAAGATATTAGCAATGGCATTTTCCTTTTATTTATAATTCTAGTTATTCTTGGAATAAAGTGGGAGAGGAAAAGATGCATGTGGGTAGAGATGGGACTGTGGAGGGAATCCCCTTCATATGGTCATAATTGCTATTTATTAGCATTAATAGTAGGACGTGAGTGAAGGGGAGGCCAGACATTGTAATTGTGGTCACCTGGGCAGTTCCACCAGGAAGCTGCAACATCAGCCTCCCCGAGGGTGAAGGGGTCCAACCAAGAGGGAGATGGGCACATGGGCAGTGAACTCTGAGTGGCCAAGGGAGAGGCTTTCCCGTCCATCTAGCCAGTGGATTGCCTAGGGGTGGACCCTACGAAAAGCAGGCAAAATCTTGGAAGGTTAAAACTTCCAGGCAGAGTTCCCCTCTTCTCCTGGTGCTTTTCCCCTCTTGTTCCATGACCCACACACACACCTGTTCTCTCTCTATAGCCACATGCCTTACACATTCAGCATGCTTGAAAATGATTTTAGTTTTCTTTCACCTGAAAAGAAGTTTTTTCTTAATTTTTCTTTAAGTGTTGTCGTTAAAGTTAACATAGAATCCATACTAATAAAGGGCCAGGTGTCACGACCAGAATGACTGCTCAACCAGTCGCCATGAGGTGCACTGACCACTTCTCAGTCCCTCCCCCAAGGCCCACACGAGCAGTGGTGGGTGGGTGGGAGGGCGGGGCAGCAAGCAGGGCAATCAGGGAAAGGCAGGTGGGCAGGGTGGCAAGCAGGGCAAGTGGCAGCAGGCTACCATGTGCATTTTTGTGTGCTAGGCCTCTAGTACTCTCTGTATCATTTTCAGGTTTGCAGCATGGTGCTGACACTTTTATATAAATTACAAGGTGATCACCTGATAAGTCTAGTACCCACCTGACACTGTACATAGTTATTATAGACTATACTAGGAGCCCGGTGCACAAAATTTGGGCACTGGTGGGGGGGTTCCTCAGACCAGCCTGCCCCCTCTCACATATTAGAATCCCTCAGGGGGTGTCCTACTGAGGGTTTAGGCCTGCTCCCTGCTCCCCTTGGGGAGCAGGCCTAAGCCACAGTCTGGCCTCCCTTTGTGGGAGGCAACCAGGCTAATCAGGGGAAGCCACCAGCCACATTACCCTGCTGCTTCAGCCACTGCCAGTCACTGCAGCCACCAAGGTGTATTTATCAACACAAACTCCAGTCCCTTCATCATGAAGAAATGACAACTTTCTTTAGGCATTTTCAAGATGTGTCTTTCACAGGATATGACATTTCTTTCTTTCTTTTTTTTTATCCTCACCTGAGGATATATTTCCATCGATTTTTAGAGAATGAGGAAGAGAAGGGAAAAACAGAGAGAAACATCAAAGTGAGAGGAACACTTTGATTGATTGCCACCAGCATTAGCCCTGACCTGGGCCCCAGCCAGGGAAGAGCCTGCAACCTAGGTACATGCCCTCGGTCAGAATTGAACCCAGACCCTGCAGTCAGCAGGCTGAGGCATTATGGCACTGAGCCAAACCTGCTAGGGCAGGATATGACATTTCTTAGCTCTCTAGCAGTGGACCTTCATTTTTTTTCTCCAGGAGTATGGTGGAAAAATCCTAGATGCCTTTTTGGATTCTTATTACCCAAGTTACTAAGAATATTACCAGTGGCATATAGGGAGCTTAGCCAATGAGCAGTCAGAAAAGGTGTTTCCTCTGTAGTTCACTCCCATCACCAGCTCCATCCCTGCTGCACTACAGCCTCTGGCCAAGGCTGCAGGCCTGGAAAGAGCTTTGCTGGCTCTACTGGTGCTCAGACCCCTGTGATCGCAGGCTCTGCCCCTACCCCTCTAATCACTGGCTCTGTGGAGCCCAGACCCCTGTGATATCCAGCCTTGCTCCTGCCCAGGCCTGAGGCCTCTAGCCCAGGCCTTATGCCTGGGTAGGGCACCCTCATACCGCTCTGATCACTGGCTCTGCCCCTTCCCCCTTTGATCACCTGCTCTGCCCTTGCCCATGCCTGAGGCCTCTGGTGAAGGCCTCTGGCCTAGGCAGGGGACCCCCAGCCCTGTCTGATCACCTATTCTGCCCCTCGGGCTCCCTGCCTCCCCCGCCACCTGCCTGGCTAACAGGCCTGACCATTTCAGTGGCGGGGCTGAGCTGGACTGGGTGCTGCCATCTTGTGGCTATAGGGATGGCCATCTTTATGACAGTGTGATGCCTAATTTGCACATTACTATTTTATTAGATAGGATACCCTGGGCTGTATTTTATAACCCCATGTCAGTTTTTATAACTGGCAATGTGTACATCTTAATCCTTTCCCCCTTTTTACCCATCCCCCTAAAACCCCTCCCATCTGGTAAGCATCGCTTTGTTCTCGATATCTATGAGTTTGTTTCTGTTTGTTCATTTATTTTGTTTTTATATATTTTGTAATTACATGGTATTTGTCTTTCTCTGTCTGACTTATTTCACGTAGCATAATACTCTCTAGGTCCATCCATGTTGTCCCAAATGGTAAGATTTCATTCCTTTTTGTGACCAAGTAATATTCCATTGTATATATTCACCACCTCTTTATCCAGTCATCTATCAATGGACACTTAGTTTGCCTCCATATATTGGTTGTTGTAAATAATGCTGCAGTGAATATATGGGTGCATATATCATTTCAAATTAGTGTTTTAGATTTCTTCAGATAAATACCCAGAAGTGGAATTGCTGGGTCATATGGTAATTCTGTTTTTAATTTTTTGAGGAAACACCACACTTCTTTTCCACAGTGGCAATCCCACCCACTGGGCTGAGGGCTCCCTTTTCTCCACATCTTTCCTAACACGTGGTTTGTTGACTTGTTGATAGCCATTGATTTGTTGATAGCCATTCTGTCAGGTGTGAGATGTTCTCTCATAGTGGATTAAATTCCTATTTTCCTGATGATCAGTGATGTAGAACATCTTTTCATATGTCTGTTGGCCATCTGTGTGTCCTCTTTGGAAAAAAACATCTCTTCAGGCCCTCTGCTGGTGTTTTAGTTGGATTATTTAGGTGTTTTTTTGTGTGTGTGTTTTTGTTTTTGTTTTGTTTTGTTTTGTTTTGGTGTTAAATTGTATGAGCTCCTTATCTATTTTGGATATTAACCCCTTATTGGATGTATCATTGGGAATATGTTCTCCCAGTCAGTAGGTTGTCTTTTTATTTCATTTGTGTTTTTGGTTTACTTTTCTGCAGTTGGATGTGATCCACTTGTTTATTTTTTTCTGTTGTTTCCCTTGCCCAAGGAGGCAGATCTGAAATAATAATAATACCACCAACAACAACAATAATAATGTCTAAGAGTTTACTGCCTATGTTTTTTTCTAGATTCATGGTTTTAGGTCTTTAATCATCTGAGAATATCTTTATTTCAATGTCATCCTGAATGACATTTTTGCTCCATAACAATTCTGGCTTCAAAGCTCATTTCTTTTCACCACTCAAAAAGTAATGTGCATGCCTCTGTCTCCTTGCCTCCCTGATCTGTGGCGAGGGAACTGCAATCATTTAGAGAATTGTTCCTCTATTTTTCTCTGGCTGCTTTCAAGAAATGTATTTGTGTTTAGTTTTCAGCAGTTTTGATTATGATATATTGGGACCCAGTTTCCTCTGTGCTTATTCTCTTTGGGATTCACTTAGCTTTAAGGATCTGCAGGTTTATATCTTTCATCAAATGTAGAACTTTCAAAAAAAATTTGTCTCTTCAAATATCACACCACTTTTCTCTCCTCATAGAACTCCAAAATATTGACCATTTGTTGTTGATCCACAGGTCCTTTAAGCTCTATTCATGATTTTTCATTATATATAAATATATATATTCTCTCTCTCAGGTGTTTGGATTGAACAAATGCTATTGATCTATCCTTCAAGTTCACTGACTGTTTTCTCTTTCATTTCTATTCTGGTACTAAGTTTGTGCACTGGGCTTTTTAGTTCTAAAGTTATTTGTTTCCTCTTTAAATTGTATATACTCTCTGCACTTCATATTTTAACATTTGTTTTCATGTATTTCAACATTTTTATAAGAGCTGCTTTCATCATCTCTGTCAGCTTTTAGATTTTTATCAAAAAATTGATATTATTATGGTTGATTATACACTGAGCAATTCTGTATTAGTTTTGAGTAATTTCGATTTCTGAGCATTTTTTGAGCACTTTTGAGTAATGCTAGATAATCTTGGGAAATTTGAATTTTACATATTGATACACTGAGTTTTGCTGAATGCCTGTGAAGAATGCCGAAGTTTGTGTTTTAGCATGAAATAGTTCTAGGCTGCAAGGTCTAAGCCGCACCCTCTGGGCTGCGTTTCAACGTCATGTCATTTTTCAGACTTTGTTCATTTTCAGTCGGTTCTTTGTGTGGGGCACACAGGGTGTCGTGTGAGACTTGGGCAGAGGTCTGTCATCTCTTCCATAAGCCTTTTCTGTGCTAATTAGGATTAGGTCCTTACACACCCGGGTCACAGGTGGGCCTAGTGGGTCCTGCACTCTATGGTGGTGGTTTTCCAAGCTCCCACTCCAGAATCTCCCAGCAGTTCTGTTCCCTTGGCCCCATGTTGAAGGCAGAGCAGCTGCTTTTGCTATTGAGCCATGTCTAGGGCCAAGAAGTAAGAGGATCTAGGGAAAGAGAGAACCGACGGCTGGCCTTGGGCAGCACCTTCTGCATCTAGCTTCACTGAGAACAGACAGGCTCCTGCTCTTAGACAGTGGGCCCTGCAGGCTGCTGCCATCACACCCAGGGTTACCTGCTGCCAACAGCGGGACAGAAAAAGATCAAACAGAGAAAGACATGCTATTTCTCCGTAATGACCCACTTTCCTACTTCTCAAGCTGGACCAAGACCCTTTCCCAGGGTTTGGTTTGCTGTTATTGTTATTGTTTGGTTGTTGCTGTTTTTGCCCCCAGGTGCTGGGTCTGAGATTCTGAATGGGGCTAAGTTGAGGCCAGGAGACACTGAAGGACAGGCCACCAGGAGGCACTCTGATTTGTGTGTTCTTTCCAGACTGCCTGCTGCTGCTCCCCCTCCCAGGCTCACGCAGCTGTGCTGTGCACTCTGCCAAGGTTGCAGGGTGCTCTGTGGAAGAGAAAGAGCAACGCGTACCCCAGCTTACTCCCACTTACATATTTTTCATATATTGCTTTTCAAATAACAAATGTATCATTTCTAGAACTGTAAGAATTAGCACAAAAAGCTTTGGTATTTCAACCAGAGAAATGTTGGAGGCTCAGATATATGTGAAATTGGCAAGTATTTAGCAACTACAGAATGTTGGTGTATGTTTTTTACATCACATCTAGACATAAAACGAAGCATTGATTTCCCCATATGTTACTGGTATTTACATGAAAACACTTTATTATGTTTTACTGACATTTGTGCAATACGAATAGGTACTAAACCACACTTTTATGCCAGTCTTTAAGATGCAGATTTTAAAGGTTGATCTGCTAGAAAATACCTTCTATAAATTATCTTAAGTAACAAATAGCTAATCGAACGGAGCCATACACGTTTATATGAATAATGCTTTTGTTATATCTTTAGGCCCGGTTAGTTCACACAATATCACTTGGAACAAAGAGTAATTCACTTCTCCTATTCCCTTTAAAAATATTATTTTGTAATTATTCCACATTAGATTAGACAAATTTAGTAATTCCATGGTAGCTTGAAAATTGAAGTTGAACTAAAAGTATGACCTGAAAGTGTAACAACTGAGACCAAATCCTTTTTTGTTTCAAAACACACGCATCTAACATCTACCTGTGCTGCACCTTAACCCAAAGTGTCTCTCCTGACATGTAAGTCCTCTGTCAGGTGATGGTTTGCTCTTTGATGTCTATCAAACAGTCATTGATAAAGCAATTGTTTTTCATAAATATAACTTACAGTATCTTTGAAGATGGTACAATAGTCATTTCTCTTGCATTCTAAATATTCATGAATGCCATTAGGCAAGACAAAGGAGGACCTATGTAATACTTTCAACAATAAAGATTAAAAGCAAGTGAATGCAAATTTACAGTAAATAAAAATATTAGTTTTAAAATTTAAAATGACAATAATAAGAATTGCATTTTTTATATATTCAACCTGTAAGAAGTAATTTCTAGCTTTATTGTGAAGAGATTTCAAGTCTATGAATGACCATGTACTCAGTCGGTGCTATTTTTTATTTTTATTTTATTTTTTAAATAAATCTTTATTGTTCAGATTATTACAGACGTTCCTCTTTTTTTTTTTTTTTTAACCCCCATAGCTCCCCTCCACCTGGTTCCCTCCCCACCCTATGGCCTTACTGTTTGTGCCTGGGAATGCAGTTGTTTTCACCACTGACACTGAGTGTTTGCTGCTTTATCATTGTTGACAAGGATTGGCGTTTCGTCACTTAGGCACATCAGATGCTCACGTGTCCACTGTCATACCATTTACTCTGGCCTTACTTAGAATGATGAATAGATGTCAAAGCACCAATCAGAATCAGAATCCTAGTAGAGTGGAAAGCTTGCCCCTCATGTTTTTGGGTTGATAGAAGATGAGACAATTTAGGATTGTCCTGCTCATTTTTCTCCTTTTCTAAGTTGACTAACATTGACATTTGAGTGTTTGGGTCTCTTATTTCTACAGAGTATTTGGTTTTGAAATTTTATTTACTATTTACACTGTTTCTGATTTTTCAGAAGTCCTCTTGTTGCACTGTTTTTATTGGTTTATTTATTGTTTTCTTGTATTTTATGATTGAAGTGTTCTATCAACAGCTGATTCTCACTGACTATATTTTCATATTTAAGAGTAAATAATTAAAGCCTGTTTTGAATCTTTAAAGCAAACAAACAACAAACCCATGAATGGGTTCAATCTCTTTCACTCTGTCTGTGGAAAGGAATTTAATTTTCTGGAAAAGTGGTAACTGAGCTATTTCTATCGATAGATGCCAACATCAGAGGAAAGCAGGGAAGAAAGGACATGGAATAGGTTGTCTGCATACAGATGGGGCCGGGGGGACCACAACAGGTGACCTGGAGGTAGTGAGGACACGGGGTATCCTCTGCAGAGGCCTCGTGATGCTGGCCCCTGGGTCCCTTTCCTCAAATGGACAGGCCCAATCCAACCATAGAACAGGGCGTCCTGTGAGTGATGCACCAGCTGTGGTCTGGGAGCTTCTTATTAGCAAAGCAGCAGCCGTATCGTGGGCTACCTGTGATCTCTCAGGTGCAGGTGCTAGAAAAGGACACAAAGATGACAGCTGAGCTTATCAAAACCGGATTGCTTAGAAGGAAGAGATAGACGCTGTGCCCACAAAGAAGCAACGTTTCTGAAACGGTCCCTAGGGCAATACTTTCAAAATTGGATGCAGTGTGTGAAAGAGTGAGTTAAAGAAATACGTAGAGACCACGAATGCTTACGATGCCCTCGAACAATATTTTCTAAATTTGTTTCTGGAAATGTAAACATGGGACGAAAAACCTTTGTATTCATAGCACATGAATATTCCCAAGGAAATTAAAATTTAAGAATGCCTGCTGCGTTAATAATTTAATACTATGCTTTCATCTCAAAGATAAAAGTGTATTTAATAGGGTTTTCTAAGCCAACATGATAACCCATTTAAATGTAGCTTCATAAAAAGATTACCCACTAGGTTGTTGAAATTATTATTCGTTCTGAGAGTTGTTTGAATAAAGCTACTATGAACGTTCACGTACTGATCTCATTTTGCATCTCATTTCTTAGGCAAAAGCCTAGGACTGAAATAGTTCAATTCTATAATTTGTTTGTGTTTAACTTTAAGAAAAGCTGTCAAATTGTGTCCCCATAAGTAGTGTTTGAGTATTCTAGTCAGGACACACTTTAGCAGAACTTGTCATTGGCAATGGTCTTCTTTTTGGCCAGTCAAATGAGTGTGGAGTGGTATTTTATGGGATTTTAATTTGTATTTACTGATGGCTAATTAGGCTGAGTGTCTTTTCATCTAACAATTGGTCATGCAGTTATTTTCTTTTGTGAAATGTAGTTTCAAGTATTTTGCCAAATTTTTATTGTATAGCTTTTTTTTTCTTATCACGTGCAATAGTTCCCTTTATATTCCGTATATAAGTCTTAGAAACATGTATGTATCAAAACAGTTTAATGAATGGATAGAATTGCAAAGTTATTTTGTGACTCTACCTGCCTGTTAGAAACGGTTCTTACACCAAGTACTATATTTCCCACCACACCTTGACTTATAATTTGCCTCTCATTTACCTTTTTCCTGCTTTGATGACAAATGCCTTATTCTGGCCCCTTTCTTTAACTGCTATCTCATGAGCAAATGGGACTCGGAGCCTCTACTCAATCTTTATTTAAGTAGAATATTTGATGAAATGCGAAAATGTCATAGAACTACTCTTTGCAACTCTATGGATTATTAGGTTTTTGAAGATTGTAATAATGTGAATAAATGAATCCACAAATGAGTAGAAAAGAAAGGAATTGAAGACAGATTGGAATTCATGTCCATGCTCTCGAGAAAAGCAAACTTCCAAATTAACTTCAACTTTGAATGTTTTCAGGAAAGAGAAGCCATGAAATGACCTTGTTCATTAAGTATAAGGAAATAACACACACACACACACACGCACACATAAGAACAACACATATGCACACAGACATACACACAAGCACAGCATTGAAGAAAGGTCTCTACATTGAGCTTCCATTTTCAGCAGAAGCTAAAAATTACTAAAATACTAAAAAATGTTTTTGTGACTATTTCATAAAATATTAAAGAGCTGGCAACACAGCATAAAGCTGACGGGATAGCTGAGAGAAAGAGTGAACTCTGAACACACCTTTGTCATGAAAAAGTTTGACAATCCAAATACACGTGAGTGTGGCTTTGGCGGGTGCACAGGGCACTAGGGTGGAATTGGGCAGCGGGTTTGCACGAGGAGGGAAGGCAAGGAGAGAGGCTTCTGCGTTGACCCAGTGCACCGACGTGCCCCACCCGTGGCATTATTGTGAAATAATATTTCCAGGGGACTTTAATGGAAGTCATGGTGACACTGAGCAGATCATGGATGGGGACTGACAGGTTAAAGGCATATTTGAGACTCGGAGCCTCTAGGGTTTACAGGAACTTGAAACGATGGAGCTAGTGGTATGTGGTACCAAGTCATGCCCCAGACATTGAGGAAGGCCCAGGCAGTGTTTTCCAACAGGGAAATGAGACCAGATTTCATCCCAGGCCTAGAACATCTAACAGCGGTGAGTCATAGCTGGCAAGGCACCACGTGGGAAAACAAGCAGAATAAGTATCAGTGGAGGGAAACCCAGAAAGATTTCAGATTCGGAAATTTGAGGCATAGATTATAAAACTATTCTAATGATTATCACTTTTACCAGTTAAACTTTACGATGTTTTCATGTTTCAGACACAATAACACGTAACCTGAGAGATCTGAGAACATAACACACTTCAAAAAGCAGCAAGTAAAATTTTAAAATAAGAAACACAGTTATTCCTGCCATCATGGCTCAGTGGTTGAGCGTCGACCCAGGAACCAAGAGGTCAGGGCGCATGCCCGGGTTGCAGGCTCCATCCCCAGTGAGGGGCGTGCAGCAGGCAGCTGATCCATGACTCTCTCTCATCATTGATGTTTCTGTCCCTCTGTCCCTCTCCCTTCCTCTCACTCTAAAATCCAATAAAAACATTAAAAAAACACATTTACTGAAAGCAGGACGTTTGGAGGTTTAGCAGAGAGTTAGTGACAGCTGATTCTGTCTTTCTGATACCACTGTCCTTAATTGGGTTTCTGTTGTAGAATCAAATTGTGGGTTCATTACGCCTGATACATTTAGGTACTTACGCTTGGAAATGAAAGAAATCTATTTTATGTCTCTAAAATAATTTATCCTGGTATTTTCAAGTTTGCTGTTTCCTGACCAGTCATTCTTCAATTTGATCAATGCTATGGGCCAAATGATCTTTCTCATGCTAAGATTATGATGAATAATACAAATGTATATGCATATTTCCCATTTTAAAAGAATTTCTTTTATCCATCAATGAAAATACTTATTCATTATTACTTGCATACAATATTGGTTTATATGTTCCCCGCCTTCAATATAACCATATATTTCAAGTCACCATTGAATGCTTGCTGACACTGTAAACAGCACTAAATAACCAGTTTACATGGAGTGAATGGACAGTCTGTCTTCCTGGCTTTCATGTCAACAAGCTTTCATGTCAATAATTTCATGTCAGAATTATCCTTTCTTACTGAGCAGGTTTACTGATGTAAGAAAACCATGGATCGTCTGCCATTATGAGTGAATTAAAGAAAGTCAACATAGCTATAAGGTCAGAATTAGATAGTCACTTTGAAAACTAGAATCAATAGCCACTGTAATAATGGTTCAAATTCTTATATGAAAACTAGAGGCCCAGTGCATGGATTCATGCACTGGTGGGATCCCTTGGCCTGGCCTGAGGGATCAGGCCGAAACGGCTCTCTGACGTCCCCCAAGGAGTCCCAGATTGTAAGAGGACAGTTCTCGAGTGACACACCCCAGAATCAGTCTCCTCCTCTCTGGTTTTGGGTGTGTCACCCAAAAATTGCAACTGCCAAGTCACCACAGCTTGGCAGCTCCTGCATTGAGCATCTGCCCCCCTGGTGGTCAGTGAGCATCATAGCTACTGGTCAGATGGTCAAACGGTTGGATGGTCACTTAGGCTTTTATATAGAGAGATACTTGAGCAGCCTTTAGAAGTTTTGTTGGGGTCCTTGTAGGTGATAACCTCAAAGCACTTTTTCTGAAAAAGCTATCATCTATTGCCCAGACTGTGTGGCTCAGTGCTTGAGCGTTGACCTATGAACCAGAAGGTCATGATTTGATTCCCAGTCAGGGCACATGCCTGGGTTGCAGGCATAATCCCCAGCAGGGGGCATGCAGGAGGCAGCTGATGGATGATTCTCTCTCATCATTGGTATTTCTGTCTCTTGCTCTCTTCCTTTCTCTCTCTGAAATCAATAAAAACATATATATTTTTAAAAAGCTATAATTAAATAATTTGTAAGAAAATTACAAATACATCATTGTACAGCATTCTTTTTACTTGTTCAGAGATGAAAAGATTGTCTCCCTCCTTTTTATACTCTATAGCCATAGTATTGTCTTTATGACAATACCAGTTGCCAAAACGTTATGTTTATCTAATTTAAATATATAAATATTAGACAGAGACACAAACATAGGGTCCCTCCAATCACCTTAGGAGTGATGAGGCTTTCCTTTAGGATACAATGAAAACAGATATGAAAAACTAGTTATGGATGATACGTACTTAAGTAACCGATTGTATGGCAGACCGAGCTGTGTTTGTTTCCATTGAGAAAATAGAGCAGGTGATCCTGGGGAGGGCAGGGAGAGGTTCGCAAATCCATCAGACTCAGGAGTCATGCTTTTTGTTTTTGCACAATCAGTCCCAAGTCATATTGAATCCCAGTGTCAATGGGATAATTTCATAATTGTCAGGCCAGCTTTATGTCACTTTTATTTGAAATATCTCTTTCAGATCATATTCTAAATATTGAAAAATTCCATTTGTTGATTTTTAGAGAAAATTCAACACAAAAAAAGTTCTAAAGTTTAATTATTGATGTAAGAAAGAACTGAGGTTTGAGAGTGGAAGCCAAACGCACTGAATTATTCAAAGCTGGGAACTGCAGATTCTATTTTATTTATTATTCACATATTACTTTGAAGCCGTGTTTATGTAGCATCAAAAAGGGAAGATAAAAGAAAAATGTGAATAAACATGTGGTTCTATGTGAAAAATTTGGGATAACGGAGACTTCTTTTTTAATGGAGAGATATGCACAACTCATTAAAAAATCGCTGAAGGATTATTTTTATAGAATTCTCACCACGTCAAAAGCACACTGACTCTGTACTTAATTTGCTACTCATAGTCATAACTAAAATCTTATAAAACATGATAAATCTATGGAATTGTCCATTCCTAAGACCTAAGAAAGTTGGTTTGATCAGCTTGTGACATGCAAACAATTGATCATTGTCAGTGTTCTGAACGAGCATGCCGTTATTTCAAAGGGAAGTTTAGTTCATGTGGAAATGCACTTATGAAATACTCCTAAGTCATAAAATACTATTTCTATATTATCTCTCTATATAAAAGCTTAAGTGACCATCGTAACTGAATGGACAAACTAACAGGCTGAGTGGGGCGACCAGGCTGGCAGGGGATTAGTGGGGGGTGATCAAACATCAAATGACTGAGTGGTAGGCTGCAAAGATGGTGGCACCCACAGCCAATAAGAAGGGAATATGCTAATTGAATGCCACACCCTCAAAGATGGCGGTTCCCACAGCCACAAGATGGCAGCACCCAGTCCCCTCAGCCCCCCAGCTGCCCAGGGCCGGCCGAGGCTCAGGTAACCAGGGTCAGCTGAGGCTTGCACTGCTGGCAGTGGCAGCAGCAGAGGTGTGATGGAGGCATCGCCTTCCCCTGATTGCCAGGTCACTTCCTGCCCCTGAGGACTTCTGAACTGTGAGAGGGCAGGCCAGGCTGAGGGACCCCCCTCCAATGCATGAATTTTCATGCACTGGGCCTCCAGTTAAGTATAATTGCTTAGATGAAGCTACATGTATGTAAAAATTGAGCACTCTCTGTGGGTCTCTATTAATTAGATTGAGGAGTGAAGCTAGGATGGTGTTCATGCTCGCTCAGAAGCACTAGGTGACGAGGTGAGAATGAATGAGATGAGGGGACACCCAGTTCCACTTCGATCCTATTCGAGAAAACTGGAATTTGGGGTGTTGTGCTGAGAGACTCATTTCTATGGAGTGTAACTCTGAATTAGAGGCTTTAAAAGTTTTAAAAGTTACAAATTTTTCCAAAGTAAGAAGTATTTAGATACATTAGCAAAAAGTATATATATTACTATTTCTCAAGTGAAAAAAAAAAATCCTATTCCTTGGCCATGGTAGAGCGGTTTTATAACATTTTCCAGTACAAGTTCCTCCTGGCAGACCCAACCAGTGAGGAAATGCTCGTTGAATAAAGAAAAGAGAATTATGGGATGTAATAGGGATGCTAACTGTTGGTACAATCATATTATGACATTAAGGTATGTTATATACCTTAAAATTTAGGCAATGCTGTATGTCAAATATATTTTAATTAAAAATGTAAATACATTGCCCTGGCCGGTTTTGCTCAGTGGATAGAGCATCGGCCTGCAGACTGAAGGGTCCCAGGTTCAATTCCGGTCAAGGGCATGTACCTTGGTTGCAGGCACATCCCCAGTAGGAGGTGTGCAGGAGGCGGCTGATCGATGTTTCTCTCTCATCGATGTTTCTGACTCTCTGTCTCTTCCTCTCTGTAAAAAATCAATAAAATATATTTTTAAAAAATGTAAATACATAAAAACAACTTGCTGAAAACAGGTAAGGAAATGAGTTAAAATAGACATAAAATATCAACTTGCCTCCTTCATCGTTTTCCACCCAAGGAAGTGGTCATATCCAGTGGTTCTTGAGGAAGCAGAGCTGGTTATCCGTAAGGCCCAGTCCTAACACCCTCTCCTCACGGTTCCTCTAACACTTTCCAAATGCCCTGGAAACAACCACTTTGTCAAACTGTCATGTTATTAGCTGGAGTTTACCACCTGCAGTGTTTCCTGAAGTTAAGAATGACAATAGGCCTGGGGCAGGGGGCAGGGGCCAGCCAGAAGGGGTCATTGGGTAGAAAGGGGACATATGTAATACTTTCAACAATAAAGATTTTGCCTCCCAGCATGGCTCAGGAGTTGAGTGTTGACCTATGAACCAGTAGGTCACAGTTCAATTCCCAGTCAGTGCACATGCCCAGGTTATGGGCTCAGTCCTCAATGTGGGGTGTGTGCAGGAGGCAGCTGATGCATGATTCTCTCTCATCATTGATGTTTCTCTCTCTCTCTCTCTCTCTCTCTCTCTCTCTCCCTTCCTCCCTCCCTCCCTCCCTCCCTCTGCTTTCCTCTCTGAAATCAATAAAACTACATTAAAAAAACACCAAAAATATTTTTCAAATGAGTATTCTAATAATGTTGAATGCACTGTAAGAAAACACCAGTTTGCATACATACTACTGTATCTTTGGGGCATGAGCAGCAGTCTCTCTCCTCCATGGACATGTTTGCTTGGGGAATTCGCATTCCTGGCGACTGGGCACAGTCGGAGCTTGGTCTGAGCCTTGTCTCTTCAGCACTCACCAGTTTATCATTAAAATGGAGGTGAAAAGTAAGACAAAGCCACGTCTTCATTGCACTGAAGATTTAAATGCCAATCTTCGTCTTTTCTTCCTTAAGAAAAATCTCACCATAATGTGTTATTACTCAGATGGACAGAATGTTCTTAAAACAGGTCATTTTATTGTCAGCATGTTTCAAATGATCCGACAGTGAGGAAAAAAATAATTTGGAATGTAGCCATGCTCATTTTCACTAATGAATTATATTTGAATAAGTTTTTGACATGCCAACAAAAAGCAATAATCCAATTCCCAAGTCACGTCACTGTGCATTTAGCATCTTGTTTAGCTAATGGAATCCTCTGACTCTGGCATCCATCTTTCTGATTTTTACATGCAAATAACAGCATTAAGATGTCTTGTCTGTGTCGCAGCACACGCCTAGACACCAGTGCTGAGACTACGCAGGGAGGAATGAAAAAATGTAATGGCTTATATTTAATAACCGGAGACGGCATGGGGCATTCCCTTATTAAATATTTACCATCTGCCAGAAAGCCAGATGGCCGTGTTGTTCTTTGGTAATATGGTTCACAATAATAATTCTGCTCTGGTATAAACAAAAATTTTTTTAAAAATTAAGAAAACTATCACACACATTTTCTCCTTCAATATTTTAAATTTAAAGATTAAGTTTTAATATTTTAAAAGCTAAATTTATCACCACAAGTTACCTGAATTCATTTCCCCCCCCCCCCAAAAGCTACCAAAATTCCAATGACTGCACCATTTAGGTACTTGGAATCTCCTAAGGACTTTGCTAGCTGATGAAATACTCAGATGTTATGGATTTGCTGAATCTATTTAAGATCCAGGGAGTTGTGTCTATTTGACTCATCAACTCAATATTGAAAGGCAAAAACAAAGTTCTCTCCTCTAGTTACTGCCTGGAACCACTGGACATTAGGACTGCAGATGTGTACTAAGTCTGAGAATATGTAGACACCAGTCACAAGCTTTAAATAAGTTACTAGTCCTTTCCTTGTCTAGAAAAACGATTGACTTTTAAAAAATATGGGTAATTAAAAATCATTATGCAAGTTTATGTTTAAGTAATTTTGAGTTGTCTGCTCAATTGCCTGAACTTATGTAAGTCAAAATGCAGTTACATCTCACTGGGTCTCGGGAGCATTTGTAATTCGTCATTGGCCTGAGCCAATACGAACCTAGAGGAAACACAGGCATTCAGGGCCTTGGCAGGCTTTGCTCAGTGGATAGAGCATCAGCCTGCAGGCTGGAGGGTCCTGTGTTCAATTCCAGCCAAGGACACATGCCTCAGTGTGCAGGTTCAGCCCCCAGCCCTGGTTGGAGCACGTGTGGGAGGCAATCAATCAATCAATGTGCTTCTCCCGCCTCAGTGCTTCTCCCTGACCATCTCCCTGTCTCCTCTTCCTCTTCCTCCTTCTCTTCCACTTTCTCTAAAAGTCAGTGGAAAAGATACCCTTTTGTGAGGATTAACAACAATAACCACCAAAAAAGCCTGATACTGCTCACCTCCCAGGTCGGAGAGAAGGGGGCAGCTGGTAAGAGCCAGCAGACTTGAAGGGGATACTTAAAAAAACACACAAAGACACAAATATACACTTCATGCATATCCTATTCTACATTTAACCTACACATATACACTTCATGCATATCCTATTCTACATTTAACCTACACATATACACTTCATACATATCCTATTATACATTTAACCTACACATAT
>PVJC01022214.1:0-27536 GCA_004026665.1 Murina feae | reverse complement strand
GGAGAAAAGTAGACTTAGGAGACCTGAGGAATGTGGATGTCTTATCTTTCAGTCAACCTGCTTCATTCAAGTTTCTTTCCAATTCATGTTGGTCTAAACCAAAGGAAGATAAAGCAGTAGATACATCAGATTTGGAAGTTGCAGAGGATCCAATGGGCCTTCAAGGAATAGACCTAATCACGGCAGCATTACTGTTTTGCCTAGGAGATTCTCCAGGGGGAAGGGGTATATCTGATAGTCGGATGGTTGATATTTATCACATTGACTTTGGAACTCAGACTTTTTCACTTCCATCTGCAATATTAGCTACAGATACAATGGTTGGGGAAATAGCTTCAGCTTCAGCTTGTGATCATGCCAACCCACAGCTTTCAAATCCAAGTCCTTTTCAGACACTGGGACTGGATTTAGTATTGGAATGTGTCGCTAGGTACCAGCCCAAGCAGCGTTCAATGTTTACATTTGTTTGTGGACAGCTATTTAGAAGAAGAGAATTTTCTTCACATTTTAAGAATGTGCATGGTGACATTCATGCTGGACTCAATGGCTGGATGGAACAGAGGTGTCCTTTAGCATATTATGGCTGTACCTATTCTCAGCGTAGATTTTGTCCATCAACACAAGGAGCAAAGATTATACATGATCGCCATTTGAGGTCATTTGGAGTTCAGCCATGTGTATCTACAGTATTAGTAGAGCCTGCTAGAAACTGTGTGTTGGGATTACATAGTGACCATCTAAGTGGTCTTCCTTTTGAGGTTCTGCAACATATTGCAGGCTTTCTCGATGGCTTCAGTCTCTGCCAGCTTTCATGTGTATCCAAGTTAATGAGGGATGTGTGTGGCAGCTTGCTTCAGTCACGTGGAATGGTCATACTGCAGTGGGGGAAAAGGAAGTATCCAGAAGGAAATTCATCATGGCAAATAAAAGAAAAGGTCAGTTTAATTTTAATTATATTATCTCCTTATTTGACATATAATAGGCACTTAATAATGTTGCTGAATTAATGAAAAAGGTTGATATAGCCCATTCTTAACGCTTTACTTAATATGACAGATAGCTAGAATTGTCATAATCAATATTTACTGCAGACATGCAAGAACTAGATTCTAATCTTATAGTGCAGATGTCACTGCTGCTTCTTTAATCAAGCAGTTTTGTATCCATTTAGTTCTTCTGTAACGACTCCATTTTGTTTGTGGCCATGTTAACCACCTTCTAATTGGACTCCATCTGAAACATTTTCACCATAGGACAATGGGGGAAGCAAGAAGAAGGTTTTTTACCGCTTACCGTTGGCATTTTCTTTCTGTTCTTAGCAGTTTCTTTCTTAAGACTTGATTGTTTCAGATAGAACTTAAATAGAGAAAGATGAGAAAGAAGTTACTAGTAAGTGACCAGTTCAGTATTTGGGGGCAGGTGGACATAAATGGATGGATGTGGATATGTATTAAAGTGAGATAAGAGTCGAGGCAATAGAATTTGATATTTGTGGTGGGACTCTGGGTTTAGTTCAATTAAAAGGGAGTGCTGCATATTGGAAGCTTGAGCTGGGATTTAGGTAGACCTGGGAACAAATCCTGGCTCCCCCATTTTTCTCCTGTGATACCTATTTTTGCCCAGCTTTGCTTTTTTTTTTTTTTTTTTTTTTAATTGATTTAAGAGAGGAAGGGAGAGGGAGAGAGAGAGAGATAGAAACATCAGTGATAAGAAAGAATCATTGATTGGCTGCCTCTTGCAGCCCCCCACTGGAGATCAAGCCTGTAACCCGGGCATGGGCCCTCACTGGGAATCAAACCATGACCTCCTGGTTCATAGGTCGATGCCCGACCACTGGAGCACACCAGTGGGCTCAGCTTCTTTTTGAGGCATAATCCAATAGAAACTAGCAGGTATTATAGGTTTTTTTTGTAGGTGTTTTCATTTCAGAACTTCTATAATATGGAACCTTGCATTTTATAAAGTGGAGAAAAATTTGATAAATTTCACATTGGGGTTTGGCTACTTTGTTTTTACAATCTTTAGGTTTTCTCTTACTTCCACTCATTGCTCCAGTTTGCAGAATTCTATTCTACTTCTGTGTTCTCCTAAGGTAGAAACTTCATACTTTTAAGACTTGCTGCACACATACACACACACATTTTCCAGATGATTTAGTGTCTTTCTCCCATTTGTCATGGAACTCTGATATGTCCTCCTGGCTTCTTTTTTTCCTTGCCCACTGGTTTTGACAAATGAGGTGAAATATTTTCTGTAGTTCTATTTCTGCAGAAAATCTACCTACTCTTGGAGTTTAAATTGCCTTTATTTACTACTCACATCTATGTCCTGGCCATTGTCTTGTTTCAACTCCACCAGATCATTATGTACAGCCATTTACTGGACATCTCCACTCAATTATTTCACAGCTTCATCAAACTCAGCAAGTCTAATTTAACCCACTTCTCTTTCTCTCTTAATCTCAGAAAGTGGCATTATCTTCTATCAAATTGCCTAGAGTAGGAATTTGAAAGTTAAGGTTGACTCCCATTTCCCTCCTTATTTCCATATCCCAGTAATCACAAATTGCTACAGCATCTTCCTTCTTCAGACTTACCAGGCTTGTTTTACTGTTTCCCTGACTATTTCCCTAGTTCAGTCACACTTTTAGTTCTCTCCTGGAGTACTGCAGTAGCCTCCTCCTAACTGGGTTTCTGGTTCCATTTGTGTCTCTTTTTAACATATTCTCTGCATAAGAACTAGAGAGACAAACATTGTCATCTAAAATACAGTTCTTAAGCTGCAGTGCTTAAAAACTTTTTAGATGTTTATCCATTGCCCTGTGATAGAGACTCCTTAATGAAATATTTAAGATTTTTTATAATCTTGCCCTTACTTACCTCTTCAGCTTCCTCTTATTACTCTCTATTTCAGTCATGTTGATTTACTTACAGTTGCCTGATGTTTTCTTTCTTGCCTAAGGCCTTTGAGCACTTGTAATATGCTAGACAGTGGGCTAATAAGCATTTTACTTTTGTTAGTTTATTTAATCTATTGTCCCTATTTTATGGAAGAAGAAATTGAGGTTTAAACTTGTCCAGACCTAGGGAACCTATCTTTGAAGCTGTGGTCTTCATATCCTTGCTATATATATATATCCTGCTTACTCTTCAGATCTTAGCTTTCTCAAATTAAGCCTTTTAGAACCCCACTCTGGAACGTTCAGGGAGGTTCACTGCTCTGTGTTCTTGTGGTGTCCCATTAAATACCCCTCCTTTATATATATCCCTACTAAAGCACTCGCAATGCTGTTTTGAAATTCACTAATAAATTGTGTTTCTTTCATTAGACTGTAAGTTCCTTGAGAAGTGAGGCTCTCTAGGAACCAACATATCCTACTGCCTAGCATTGCACCTGCCATATTGCTGGCACGAAGTACTTGAGAAATAACTTGATTGAAAAATTGGCCTATTACTAAGAAACTTTGTCATCAGGTGGTGAGAACCATCCATTTTTTCCTGAGTTTGTTTCACCACACTCTATGTGGACATAGGAGGCTGTCTGCCACCATTGAATCTATCCGCTAACTTTAGTGTTCTGCTGAAGCTTAACAAAAGCTCCTAATTCTTCCCATAGTTTCATGAGTATGGGTAATTGTAATCTAGAATGCCTAGTGGTAGTTACTGTCTAGAACAGGGGTGGGGAACCTTTTTTCTGCCAAGGACCATTTGGACATTTATAACATCATTTGCAGGCCATACAAAATTATCAACTTAAAAATTAGCCTGCTATATTTGGTCAAACATTTAATTAACTCACCCTTAATGCCTTGACAGGGTCAGACCAAATGATTTTGTGGGCCTTATATGGCCTGTGAGCTGGATGTTCCCCACCCCTGCTCTAGAGTCTAAACCAGCGGTTGCCAACCTTTCGGACCCCATGGACCACTAGTGGTCTGCGGACCACCAGTTTGCAACCGCTGGTCTAAACCACTGACTCCAGAGAAATGACTCCATCTAGAGTAAATGATATATCCCTCAGTAGTATAGCAAGTAAGTACCTTGTATGCTGGACAGTGGTAACTTCTGTTGTCAGCTAAAAAGTAATTCCGTTTACACAGAATTTTGAAGGCATCTGGCCACGCCAGAAGTCATTACCATTCTTTCCTGAGCTCTACTGAGTTCTGAGGGCTTTCCTCAAATCTACTGTTACTTTCTAGAGTGTCTGCTGTTTTACTATTTATTCTGTGTTCTCTAACTAGGCATTGCCTATTGATGAGCTTAGCTAGACTGTTTGGGCCTTGTCTAGTCCCATTCATGCTTGTACCCAGGTCTGTCCTGCTCCATATATGTTTATTACCCATGTTCAGGTATTTTTTATTTTTACTTGAGAAAATGCAAAGGGGCCACAACACTCAGTGCTAGACCAATATGATGGCAGAGTTTGGAGCTGCTGAGTGGCCAAAAGGGGATGGAAGTAGCCAATTTTTTTTTTTTTAACCCTGTGCAGACACAGGGGTAGCAGGTGAATATTTTACAATGATATGGAGTGAAATAAAATTCATTTTACAGAAGTTCTTTCTATATAAACTTTCAGAAACATCTTGAATAAATTGAAGTATCTTTAATATTACCAAGTTATAAAGAGTGAAAAGATAAGGTACCTTGACACAGTATTCTATAGTATTTTTCAGTGTGTTTCATATAGCATAACAGGGATGGGTGAAAAACCTGGATAAAAAAATAGTACTTCTATTGTCTATTTCTCCAGACTATGGATAGCTCTATTTAGCCATCTAGATAGAATCCTCCTGTCTAATAAAAGAGTAATATGCAAATTGACCATCACTCCATCACACAAGATGGCTTCCCCCATGTGGTCAAAGATGGCCACCAGGAAAGGGCAATTGTGAGTGATCAGGCCGGCAGGGGAGGGTAGTTAGGGGTGACCAGGCTGGTTAGGGGGTGATCAGGCTGACAGGCAGAAGCAGTTAGGAGCAATCAGGCAGGCAGGAAGGCAGGCGAGTGGTTGGAAGCCTATAGTCCTGGATTGTGAAAGGGATGTCCAACTGCCCATTTAGACAGTCAGACATCCCTTGAGGGGTCCCAGATTAGAGAGGGTGCAGTCTGGGCTGAGGGACACACACACACACACACACACACACACACACAAAACCGTGCACGAATTTCGTGCAATGGGCCTCTAGATAAAGAATAGTGTGCAGTATGTGTTACTTTAGGAAGTAGTTCTGAATTTATGAGGTTAATTTGCTTAATAAGCCAGGTTGGATGTGATATATATATATCATAATTTATCATAAATAAATAAATAAAGTTAATCCTCACCTGAGGATATTTTTCCATTGGTTTTTAGAAAGAGTGGAAGGGAGGGGGAGAGACAGAGAGAGAGAAACATTGATTTGAGAGAGACACATCGATTGATTGCCTTATGTATGCGCCCCAGCTTGGGCCCAGGGATTGAGTCTGCAACCAAGGTATGTGCCCTTTACCAGAATCGAACCTGCAACCCTTTAGGCCACAAGACAACGCTCTGTCCACTGAGCCAAATTGGCCAGGGCAGATGTGATTTTTAATATTGGTTTTTGTCTTTTATTTTCTTTTTGATTATCATTTTATTTATTGAAGTCATAATGTCATAGAAGCAATTTGTCTTATAAATATTTGATGAACAGATTTGTATCCAAATGGATTTACTACTTTTCAATTTTGTTCCTACTTGAAAGTTTATACTTATATTTCTCTAATATTAGTAATGCATACAGTTAGAGCAAGAAGTGTTTCAATACTTGTCTATTGACTTATTTAAATCTGAAGTAGAATTTTCTTTTAGGTGTGGCGATTCAGTACTGCATTTTGTTCTGTTAATGAATGGAAATTTGCTGACATCCTAAGCATGGCTGACCACTTGAAGAAGTGCAGTTACAATATTGTAGAGAAACGGGAGGAAGCCATCCCATTGCCATGCATGTGTGTGACGCGAGAACTCACGAAAGAAGGACGTTCACTGCGCTCAGTTTTAAAACCTGTACTTTAAAAACTGTAACTCCACTTGCACATACATGCAAGCACCTAATATAATTTCTTTGTAATATGTGACACTTTATTAATGTATTAAAGATTACAACTAGCTAAATTTATTGTCACTGTGTATATAATGTTTTGAAGTGACATATATTTTTATAAAGTACTGTTTAGTTGGAAAAAAGTTGCCTTAATGTTTGAAATGTGTGAAACTTTTGGAACTTGCTGGACAGGGTGATCTAATTTTTTGCTACATAATTTTCAGAATTAGTATTTTTAATGGTGTGCAAATTTTGGTTCTTAAATTTTTTGCTTTTTAAATTAATAAGATCCTGACCAAACATATTTTCTTATGTTTTGTGGGTTGCAACCCATATATTCAAAAGCAAAACTTTGATTCACATTTTTGCACATAGGTTTTTCAGGTGAAAAATTCAGTTGCTTAAGCATTGACATAAGATCCTTCTAAAGATTTTATATTCTACTGCTCCCTTTATACAGTTGTTGACATGTAGATGGTCTCTAATATATACTTATATAATATTTAAAATCTTGACTGGTAATGCCATTTATTACATTTTAAAAATAATTCACAAAGATGTATTCACTGTATGTATTTACAGCTCTTATTCATAGAGTGGTTCATACACAACTTTCTTTTTGTTCGATGCCACATCCAAAGACTGGCAACATATTATAAGACAGGTTAAAGCAAAACAAACAAAAAGCCTGTGAATTTATTTTAATTTGAAGCTGTTCATGGTATTATTTGCTAGGTATTTGATATTAGTGGAGAAGAAAATATACCTCATTTTAAGTTTGAATTGGACATATTGTGTAAATAAATTTCAAGCATTCAGAATGCAAAGGGCTTCCCTTTTTGTATAAGTATTTAAATTTTTGCTTTTTGATGTTTAAAAAAATCACAACTATGTTCTTTTAAGACATTTAAAAATGTGAAATTTGGTGTCTTTGTAAGATGACAATCTTGAAATGCAGAAACCTGTCGTGGTTGACAATCTCCTTAAAACAGTTCCAGCTTAATCTCCTGTAGCCTTCTCTGTCAAAAAAGTAAGAACTGCATCTTTGTGTAAAGATCAAGGTACAACAGAAAAGTATTCAAAGACCTGTTCTTGAACTATTTTGTTACAGCTTTCCAAATGATTGATACTATTATTAACCTGATGTGGTCGGTTTAAAAAAAATGAATATATCAGTATTTAGAAACAAATTGTAAAGATGGGGACATGTATTTAAATAATTTGTTTTAAGTAACTTCTGGCATTTGATAGTCTAAAAGGGTGACAAGTTTACCTTGTTAGAAAATATCAAAACTCCATTGTATCTCTTCTTCCTACACTTGTCCCTGAGAGTGCTCTATTGTTACTATGTTCTTGATTCCCATATATGGCAATCAGGCCGGGCAGAGGCATTCCTTGGGCATTAGAAAAGAATTCTAAACTGTTTAAAACTTGTTTTGGTTGAATCAAGACCTTATTGTTGTTGAAAGATATAGCACTAAAGACTAAGCAGTTGTTTCACATCACCTGTGGTATTAATTAGTGGAATACTTATTTCTTAGTGCTTATAATTTCTTTTTCAACTGAGATTGAATAATATAACCAGTCTCAATTTCTCTGAAAATGTCAGAAATAAGATAGCAAATAATATAACTCTGCCTTTTTAAGTTTTGTTGAAGAATGTGTCTGGTTAGGATAGCACAAACATTAAGTTTTTGTTTCATGGTTGTGCTTTTTAAAATCCTTGGGTTTTAAGTTTAGACTTCTTCTTTCCATACTGGATCATGAGATATTTAACATTTTTCCACCGTTTAGTTCTTTCACACATTGTTGGCTGTTTTCTTTTTTGTTTGTTATGCCACCATTCTGTTTTGTTAAAATGTGTTCTTTGTGCAACATTTGTTCAAATTCTAATAAAATTAATATTTTCCCTATGTGGCTCAGTAACTTAAAAAGGAAAACTTTTATTTAAATAAAACTTAATACTTGTTTAACAAATTCCAAATACAGTCATACTTTTTCTGTAGAGTATGTTTCTGCATGTTAACAGGAGCTGCTAGTTGATTACTACTCACCCATGTTTTACTGGTGAGCATTAAACAACTTTAAAAAAAAATGTTTTGTTGATTTTCTACAGAGAGGAAGGGAGAGGGATAGAGAGCTAGAAACATCGATGAGAGAGAAGCATCCATCGGCTGTCTCCTGCACACCCCCCACTGGGGATGTGCCTGCAACCAAGATACATGCCCTTGACCGGAATCAAACCTGGGACCCCTGAGTCCACAGGCTGACGCGCTATCCATTGAGACAAACAAGCTAGGGCTAAACTTTCTTAATATGGAAAGTTTATCAGTTAGCTTTCTGTGCCCCCTCAGTGTCTTCTTGAAAGCAATCCCACCTGTGGGGTATTGAAAGGCTGAAGAATTTCTGGCATTATTATTTTTCTAAAGCTTGTAATGGGCACAATTCACTTAGCCTTGTAAGCATGAAAAGATTTGTATGACATCCAAGTGAATTGTCATTTGAGAAGTCTTTGTTAGTCTTCGCTAACCATCAAGATAAAGTGGCAAGTGTAGGATGGAGGGAAATAATCTGAATTCACTTTTATCTGCTATCTCCTTCCTCAGAACTGCCTGTTATTTTAGTTCCTTTCCTCCCTCCCTCTTCTTCCTCCCTCCCTCTCTCCTCCATACTCCGTAAACTCTGGGAATGGAGCCAGCAATCTGTTTTAACAAAAGACCTTCACGTGATTATGATTCACAGTAAAGTATGAGAACTTAGAGGAAAGATTGGGACATGCCAGCGGTTCTCTTGACGTGTTAGTGGAGCGAGTTAATGTGTGTATGTACATACATGTGTAATCCAAAATTATGAGTTAATGGTTAGGTTAAGTGATATAGTTGTGTTATTATTATAACCATGTGACAAAATACATTGGGTACTATGGTTTTGAGACATATTTTTAAAAAGTGTTTACTATAGTATTTTAAATTTACTGTTACTAGTGTTCTGTTCGAGGTAAATTGTAATGCAACTTACAGTTCATTAGCACTTACAGTTAGCATAGTTATCAATTTTTCTCTTGTTTAGTGGTTACAGAGTGATGTGAATGTATTAGGTTTCTAGGGTAAGTAAGGAGAGTAGAAATAGATAAATACTGGTTAAATCCTACAAAAATATTTGTAGGAATCCTTTCAATCCTATCAATGAAGGATTTTAAAGCTTGAGTTGTTAGTTTATCAATAGCATCAAATCTTTTTTGGTCTTTGACCCTGTGTTGCATACATGCCCCATCAATATTGTTGCTATTTGCTATCCCTTAATATTGGGTATTGGTATCATAGTAACAATGAAAATAATGGGGTCAATAAAACTTCCATATTCTTTGAAGATAGGGTGGTTTTATTACTATATTGATAACAGATTTTTACCTCTGGTGGTTTGAATGCATTGTTTGGCATTTAGAAGCAAAACACATTTAAGTTTTGCATCTCAACTTAAGAATGGGGTTTACTTTTTAAAATGTCTAAGGAATAGTTATGCATACTTATAAGTGTGTGTGTTTTATGCATGACATACCACATTAGAAGGTGATATGACTGGGTCCTGCAGAGGTGGGTGTTTAGAACTGTGACAGAAGGAAAGCAATTGGCCCTCATTCTTTCAAAAGGCTGGACTAAGCCTTTGATGGAAAGAATTTTTGGATATGTGTTTGGCTGATCAGCTAAATACTGTTCTAAGTAATTTAGTTAACATGCTATGAGGCCTAAGAAGAGAATATTAGTTATGCCTTTAAACAAAATCAACTCATCAGTGACTTTGTTCATTGTGTTAAAATAATTCAATCTGAGTTTTCTTAGGATTTGATTTAAATCTGATTTCAAACAAAAACATATGTAAAAGTAGAGGCCAACTCTAAAGGAGTAAACTTTCTAAAGAAGGAAAGAAGAATGGTTTCTTTATAAAGTCGCCTTCCATGGAATTACTTTGATTTAAAGGATCAAAGTAAGTTCAAAAGATGTGCTTTAAGTTTCCAATGTATGGGTGGAAAACTGCGGCTCCAAATTGAGGTACTAACGAGTGTGGAGGTGTTTGGAGAGAAGTGTTTCCCACCATGGTTCATTTTTCTACTTCACAAATGCAGAAAGAGAAAAGACATTTAGATAAAAGGAAATTACTTTGGAAAATATCATTGCCTAGAATGTTGGATTCTTAATAAGTGTTCAGAAAGTTTTGGGTAATACCAAAAAGAAAAGTAGAAACTAAGTAAGGTATGTTGTGAAAATCCTTTGCAAAAACTAGTGTCTTTTGCTGAAACTTTTTCAAGTATTTTATTGCATCTGTGAGTAGTAACATTCTATAAATTTATTGTTTATATGTATATTTATTTGCATGTATAATCTTAATAAGTTGGCCAAGTAGATTTTAATACACCTTAAGATGTATTAATGGAGATACATCTTAAGGTGCTTTTTTCTAAATCTTAGAATGTTTCAAAACTGACATTTTTTTATTCAGAATGTTTGATGTTCCAGTGATTATGTGGGAAGTGACTTTTCATTAATGAACTACGAAGAAATGGGTTAAAAGGATGAGTTGTAAAATGCTTTATAGAAATACAGTAAAAACTCATTGATATGAATCTATTATATATTTTTAAAATTTTTTTACTTGCTGGACTGAAGTGAGTATTCTTTACTATGAAGAAAAGCATTTCTAAAGCAAACTGAAAAACAAGAAAAATACGTTTCTTTTTTCACTAACACCAATAAAATCTCAAGCACCCCCCAAGTCATTATTAGTCTATTTGCATGCAAATGTGATAGGAGATGGTTCTTCAGTGCATAGCTAGTTCTAGTGGTGGTAATAGTGTAGTGTTTAAAAGTAATAAAACAACATTTCTGTTGAATTATTTAAGATTGGCAGAATCATCAGGTCAAATTATTCTTTCCCAGTAAAAGCAGATTCATCAGGTTTAATTTTTTACCTTTTTCTAATATAAATTTAGAATTTTCTCACGACAATATCCTTAAACAGATAAATAGGTTGATATTTGTTGGTTCATTCCTTGGCAGAGGTAGTGACTAGTTAGATTTATAACAGTCAAAGGGTAACATTAACTGTTCCATTATTATTATTCAGTGGTCTAATATAAGAACAGTAGCAAAAATTTGCTATTGCTTAAAAGATTGAAGTTGAAAAAAGGGAGATCCTGTCCTTTGCGATGCTTTTTTCATTGAAATCCCTTCTCCCCCCATTAATTTTCATTATTGCTTTTTATCCCATAACTTGAATTTTCTTACCAGATGATCAAAAAACCTAGTTTTGCTAATCAGCCTGTGATCAGGAATTTTTGTCCATACGTTTATATTTTGTTAAGTAACTTCAACTTCTTTTAAAATATCTCAGCCCAAAAATTTGTAGTATGGAAAAACTGAAGTATCATCATTCAGGTTTAACCGTATTATTTGATTAAAAGAAACCAAACCATAGTAATGGAAGCCATCATGGCTACTGCATCTGGTCAAGAGTAGAACTATCCAGTGAATATTTAATTATGTCAAATGGATGGCTTCATATCAATTGATAACTTTTAAAAATTGTTACCTGTATTAGAGATTTGAAGTAAAGTGGAGAATAGTATTGATTCCCTACATTCCAATAGTTTTGTGATGAAAACTATGACATGAATTGCTTTGAATGATTAATAATTTGGTGGACATGATTTCTAAAGATTTTTATGCTGCATTTAAAATATTAAAGCTGTATTGTTCATTTCATCAGTGTTTAAGCACCAGTCAATCCTGAAAACTTGAATTGCGTTCTGAAAGATAATTGCACTGACTCCTTTACTTACCTCAGAGGTCATTATATCTCTTTGATAAGTTACATTAATATGTTTTCTTCTTAAATGTGAAATGGATATGGTTTTTCTTAAAAAAAGTGTTAAACGAAAAGCTAGAGACAAAAGGCCACATATTGTATGATTCCATTTATTTGAAATACATATCCAGAATGGGCAAGTCCATGGAGACAAATCAGATTAATGGTTACTAGGAGCTGGGGAAGTGATTCTTAATGGGTACTGGTTTCCTTGTGATGAAAATATGCTAGAACCAGATTATGTGGATTGCACAACATTGTGAATTTTCTAAATGCCACTGAATTGTACAACTGTGACAGTAATTGGCTTCAATGACAACGTTCATTTTTCACCTTTTACATTTTTTTATGATTCCTTGTGGCACATGTCAATTTAAAGGTCCGTATTTAATATCATGCTTTGAAAAAATTTATAAATAATTTTCAGGATTATTTTTATAGTTTTATATACTTTGTTTTCCTTTTGAAGAACAAATACAATGATGTGTTAGATAAGACTAAATAAATTGAATTACTGTATATATTGTGTATTCTTTTGTATTGTCTTGTGGGAAAAACATGTGAATCTTGGGGTTGGTAGGTACTTAAATGGCCATTTAGTTTCGCATTTTATATTTGGAGAAATCGAAGCTGAGTTTGTCAGGGTGTTCATTCAACGAGTACTTAATTGAGCATCCATGCCCTGCACTGTGTAGGCTTGGTTCTGGAAGACTGTGACATGCCTAAGGTTACTCAGAAATTAATGACTTCTTCCCTTTTCCCTTTCTCCCTTCTTTCTCTCCTCCTCCTCCTCCTATGTATCTGATAATTACATTAGATACATGGACAAATGGACAATTTCTGGAGAAGGAGATGGTTTAGACAGAGATTCACCTTACATGGTTCTTCCCATAGCTCTCAGACCATAAATAGTCTATTACTTGAGAAATGCGTTCATTAACAATTAACTGTACTTTCATGACTTTGGGAAAGAGGAAATTATAGCCTTCCCCTCCCCACCCACCCACCCTCCAGCCACCATCCAACAGTTCAGTGTTCCTTCCTATGAAACTTTTTTGCAATCTGAAATGGCGGAGAGAGGAAAAGTAATTGCCATTAATTTATATGAAAAACATTTTCAGCATTTCCAGACCCAAAAAGTAACCTACAATATCATACCAAATAACCCATAAGACCTAAAATAAGTATGATGTAATAAACACAGCCTATAAAGGCAGAAATATTTGTACAGTGTAGTTTCACTCATTGAAAAGGCTTACCAATCTCTCCTTAAGTATAACCTAATGGAATACCACACTTTGTACATCCATGAATCCACTTAAGCAACTGACTACATTTTACCCATTACTGGATGCCTACTAAGAGAGCACTTTGCTTCCAGCAGAATTGATAGTAACTTCAGCAGCTTTCATGATGCTCTTTCTCTGCGGATAAACAGTATGGTGAACGCAGGCAAGCTCAGTGCACGCTCAGTGTTTTCATTTTGTTCACAATAGGAACAATTATGCCCAGTTTCATGCTAAGCATAACACCCTTACGAACTCTCTCAGGCTTTTTTGATACCTTAGGACGCATCTTGTTAATGGATGTACAAATACATGGAGATAAAGCACAGATGCTCACAGACTCTGGTCAGAGCCATGGGGCTTGATGCTGAGAGGCTGAGTGTGGTTCCCCAGAAAGGAGCTGAGTGGCCACTATCTCAGCTCGGGTGCTACTGCCTCTATCACAGGTGCTGCACAAGTGCTGAATGCTCTGATTGCTTTTCACCATTTTTCATAAAAGCAAAAATCTTCAGGTTTCTTTTGTTAGCAGAAACAATACTGATGGAGGTCATCCATAAAAGTGAAGTAAGGTAACATGGATCTTCAAAAAGTGGGGAACACCTGCATTTTAAACCAATTATTTTCCACTGTGTTTTAAGGGGTTGACTTTGAAAATTGTTGATTAGAATCAATGTGAAAAATGTTCAATTGCTTTGCAAATAATTGTGCCTCTCATGTCACTGGGTGTATATATACCAATCAAGGTGTGCGTATGCTCCAACCTGAACAACCATAAGTATAATTAAGTGAGCTTAACAGAATGAGGCTGATAGTGTAAACTATCAGAATAACCATAAAGTGGGTAAGAGACTTGCATTCCAATAGCTTTACTTACTGCAACACCGTCAGAGGGAGTGGGAGGAAGGAAAATAATTGTGATAATTCATACTCAAACAAGTTTGTGATTTTTCACTTTAGTGATTTATTATTTACTTCATTTTGTGGTATTTCTATAATAGCTAGGACTCTTTTCCAAACAGTTTATTTGAACCATATTTTCATCATCATTTCTCCATCCCCTTTTAGGTTGCAACATTTTACTTTGTTTTGTGTCTTTAAGCCTTTACATATGTTTTTCCTTTGTCTAGAATGCCCTCCTTAACTTACTTGCCTTGTAAACTTTAGTTAATTGGTGAGGATTCAATTCGGATGTCAGCTAGATCATCCCAAGCCAATGAATCATGCTTATGTCTCCATTTTTTAAATCATACCTTTTCCCATTATTCATCGCAGTGCACTGCCATTATCTATCTGCTAGTATCCATATACTACTATTATGTTGGGGACCATTCTGGGTACAAATTGTCTTATTTGGCTTTGGATCCCAGTGCCAGGCAGAGGGCCTTACGGAAGGCATTTGGAAGGCATCTGTTGAACTAATCAAAATGTGATGGAATAATTTTTAATGCTGCTTCAAGTTAGCTTTTGCTGAATAACATGTCACCCCAAAACCTGGTGGCTTGAAATAAATTTAATTAACTCATGATTAGTTGGCTAGGCTATTCCAGTCTGGCCTGACTCGGCTGACCTCTGCCTGGTTGGCTCACACATCTATGATCAGTAGATGGGTCAGCTGGAGGTCAGAAAATCTAAGACATCCTTACTGACACATTGGACAGTTGGCAGGCCGTTGGCTGGGGTGATGGGCATGATTAGGCCACATCTCACCAACCATAAGGCTAGCCCAGGCAGTGGGAAGAATAGCAAGAGACTAAGCCGAAAAGTGCAAGTTCTTTCCAAACCTCTGCTTGTCACAACTATTAATGTGTCGTTTTCCAAAGCAGTTATGTGGCCAAGCCCAACTCGGGGCTTGGAGCAGTAGACTCTACCTCCCAACAGGAGGACCAGTAAAGCCATCTTGCAAAGGAGTGTGTGTATATATAGGAACAGGAGAATCATGTCACTTAAAGTCTATCACACATGCCTGGGAAAGTTCCAAATTCGATAGTCCCTCCTCCCTTCTTTAGATTTTTGAAGCAAAAATCCCTGAATATTAAACACTAGGGCCAATTCAAAATAGCCTCTGCTTTTTATTCTTTTTTTCAAATTGGAGAACAGAAATGTAACAGGTTTTGTTCTGCAAAAAATTTACATAAAGAATTTCTTGAAAGAAATTGTGTCAGAATAAAAGAATTACATTCTTTTTAAAATATATATATTTCTTTATTGATTTCAGAGAGGAAAGGAGAGGGAGAGAGAGATAGAAACATCAATGATGAGAGAGAATCATTGATTGGCTGCCTCCTGCATACCCCTACCTGGGATTGAGCCCACAACCCAGCCATGTGCCCTTGGGCTGAATCAAATCTGGAAACCCTTCAGTGCAGGCTGATGTTCTATCCACTGAGCCAAACCAGCCAGGGCAAGAATTACATTTTTTTATTATATAAAATATTACAAAGAGTAGTACATATGTCTCCTTCCCCCCCCCCTTGACCTTCCCCCAGCCTCCCCTACCCCCCAGTGTTTGTGTCCATTGGTTATGCTTATATGCATGCATAAAAGTTCTTTGGTTGATCTCTTGCCCCCCACCCTGCCCCAACCCTCCCTAGCCTTCCTGTTGTAGTTTGACAGTCCATTTGATGCTGCTCTGCTTCTGTATCTATTTTTGTTCATCAGTTTATAATGGTCTTTATTATCCATAAACTAGGGGCCCAGTGCACAAAAACTTGTGCACTCGGGGGGAGGGTCCCTCAGCCCGACCTGTGCCCTCTCACAGTCTGGGACCCCTCTGGGGTTGTCCACCTGCTGGCATGCCTGGCCAGCCTGGGTAAGGGGCTGAGGTCCGTTTTCAGGCTCCCCACAGCTCCCATTGACCCAATGTCCCAGCAAGGCTGGTTGGAATCAGGTTTCTGGAGTTTATTTATCTTCTATAATTGAAACTTTGTTACTTTGATCGGAGGCCTAGGCAGGGAACGAATCCTCTTGTTTGCTTCAGCTACCTGGCTTCTATAATTAAAATTATGTTGCCTCAAGCAGAGGCCCAGCTGGCCTAGGCAAACAGTTTGCTCCTGGTGCAATGGAAGCCTCCTGCTTGTTCCAGCTCCGTGGCTGTCGGCCTCCATCTTGGCTGGGTTAATTTGCATACAGCCACTCTGATTGGCTGGTGGGCATGGCTTGGCTGGTGGGTGTGGCTTAGGTGTCTCGGAGTGATGGTTAATTTCCATATTACTCTTTTATTAGAGTAGATGAGTGATGTTATGTGGTATTTTTCTTTCACTGATTAGATTATTTCACTTAGCATAATGCTCTCCAGTTCCATCCATGCTGTTGCAAATGGCAAGAATTTCTTTTTTTTTACAGCAGCATAGAATTCCATTGTGTAGATGTACTACAGTTTTCTAATCCATTCATCTGTTGATGGGCACTTAGGCTGTTTCCAAATCTTAGCTATGGTGAATTGTGCAGCTATGAACATAGGGATGCATATATCCTTTCTGATTGGTGTTTCAGGTTTCTTGGGATATATTCTTAGAAGTGGGATCACTGGGTCAAATGGGAGGTCCATTTTTAGTTTTTTGAGGAAACTCAATAATGTTCTCCACAGTGGCTGCACCAGTCTGCATTCCCACCAGCAGTGAACAAGGGTTCCTTTTTCTCCACATCCTCTCCAGCACTTGGTTGTTTGTTGATTTGTTGATGATAGCCATTCTGACAGGTGTGAGATGGTACCTCATTGTTGTTTTTATTTGCATCTTTCAGATGATTAGTGACTTTGAGCATGTTTTCATATGTCTCTTGGCTTTCTGGATGTCCCCCTTTGAAAAGTGTCTACTTAGATCCTTTGCCCATTTTTTGATTGGATTGTTTATTTTCCTTTTGTTAAGTTGTATGAGTTCCCTATAAATGTTGGAGATTAAACCTCTATTGGTGATAACATTGGCAAATATGTTCTCTCATGCAGTGGGCTTTCTTGTTGTTTTGTTGATTGTTTCTTTTGCTGTGCAGAAGCTTTTTATTTTGATATAGTCCCATTTGTTTATTTTCTCTTTAGTTTCCAATGCCCTAGGAGCTGTATCGGTGAAGAAATTGCTTTGGCATATGTCTGAGATTTTTTTTGCCTTTGTATTCCTCTAGTATTTTTATGGTTTCCCATCTTACATTTAAGTCCTTTATCCATTTTGAGTTTATTTTTGTGTATGGTGTAAGTTGGTGGTCTAGTTTCATTTTTTTGCATGTATCTGTCCAATTTTTCCAACACCATTTATTGAAGAGACTCTCTTGACTCCATTGAATGTTCTTGCCTCCTTTGTCAAATATTAATTGAGCATATTGGTTTGGATCGATTTCTGGTTTCTCTATTCCATCGATCTATTAGTCTATTCTTGTGCCAGTAACAGGCCGTTTTGAGAACAGTGGCTTTGTAATTCACCTTGATATCTGGTATTGAGATCCCACCTACTTTGTTCTTCTTTCTCAGGATCACTGCAGCTATTCGGGGTATTTTTTTATTCCAGATGAATTTTTGGAGAGTTCGTTCTAGGTCTGTGAAATATGCCATTGGTATTTTAATGGGGAGTGCATTGAATCTATAGATTGCTTTGGGTAGTATGGACATTTTAATGATATTGATTCTACCAATCCATGAACATGATATGTTCTTCCATCTGTTTATGCCTTCCTCTATCTATTTTTTCAACGTCCTGTAAGTTTTCTGAGTAGAGGTCTTTTACCTCTTTAGTTAAGTTTATTCCTAAGTATCTTGATGTTTTTGATGTGATGGTAAATTGAATTGCTTTTTTAGTCTCTCTTTATGTACATTCACTATTGGTGTATAGAAATGCCATAGATTTCTTGGCATTAGTTTTGTATCCTGCTACTTTGCTAAATTCATTTATTAAGTCTAATAATTTTTTGATGGGGTGTATAGGGTTTTTTACATACAATATGATGTCATCTGCAAATAAGAAAAGTTTTACTTCTTCTTTTCCAATTTGGATGCCTTTTATTTCTTCTTCTTGTTTAATCGTAATGGCTAGTACTTCCAGTACTATGTCAAACAGGAGTGGTGAGACTGGGTATCCCTGTCTTGTTCCTGTTCTAAGGGAAAATGGTTTTAGTTTTTGCCCATCAAGTATGATGTTGGCTGTGGTTTTGTCATATATGGCTTTTATTATGTTGAGGTATGATCCTTCAATTCCCACCTTGCTGAGAGTTTTTATCAAAAATGGGTGTTGGATTTTGTCAAATGCTTTTTCTGCATCAATTGATATGACTATGTGGTTTTTATCTCTCAATTTGTTTATGTGATGTATCACAATTATTGATTTGTGGATATTGTACCATCCTTGCATCCCTGGGATAAATCCTACTTGGTGGTGGTGTATGATCTTTCTGATGTACTGCTGGATCCGATTTGCTAGGATTTTGTTGAGGATTTTGGCATCTATGTTCATGAGGGATATTGACCTGTAATTCTTTTTCATTGTGTTGTCTTTATCTGGTTTTGGTATTAGGGTAATGCTGGCTTCATAGAATGAGCTTGGAAGTGTTCCTTCCTGTTGAATTTTTTGGAATAGTCTGAGGAGGATAGGTTTTAGTTCTTAATTGAATGTTTGGTAAAACTCCCCTGTGGCTTTTGTTTGCTGGAAGCTTTTTGATTACTGCTTCAGTTTCTTCCATAGTTATTGGCCTATTGAGATTTTTAGATTCTTCCTGATTGAGTTTTGGAAGGTTGTATCTTTCTAGGAATATGTCCATTTCCTCCAGGTTGTCCAGTTTGTTGGAATAGAGTTGTTCATAGTATTCTTTAACAATCCTTTGTATTTCTGTGGAGTCTGTTGTTATTTATCCTCTTTCATTTCTGATTTTGTTTATTTGGGTCTGTTCTCTTTACTTCTTGGTGAGCTTGGCTAGAGATTCATCAATCTTGTTTATCCTTTCAAAGAACCAGCTCTTGGTTTTGTTGATATTTTGTATGATTTTTTTTGGTCTCTATGTCATTTATTTCTACTCTGATCTTAATTATTTCCTTCCTTCTCCTTACAGTGGGCTTTTCTTGTTGCTCTCTTTCTAAATATTTGAGTTGTAGAGTTAGGTAATTTATTATCATTGTTTCTTGTTTTTTGCAGTAAGCTTGTAGAGCTATGAACTTCCCTCTCAAGACTGCTTTCACTGTGTCCCATAGGTTTTGGATTGTTGTGTTTTCATTGTCGTTTGTTGCTATGATGTTTTTAATTTCTTCTTTGATCTCTCTGCTAACCCAGTCATTGTTTAATAGCATGCTATTTAGTCTCCATGTGTTTGATTTTTTTGGATTATTTTTATTGTAGTTGATTTCCAGTTTTATGCCATTGTGATCTGAGAAGATGCTTGATATGATTTCTATCTTCTTGAATTTGAAGAGACTTTGCCTGTGACTCAATATATGGTCTATCTTTGAGAATGACCCATGTGCACTTGAGAAGAATGTATATTCTGTGTCTTTGGGATGAAGTGTTCTGAAGATGTCAATTAATTCCATCTGATCTAGTGAGTCATTTAGGATTGATGTTTCTTTGCTGATTTTTTTTTTTTAAGTTGGAAGTCAAATAGTTTATCTGAAAGCCCTTACCTGACAAGATGCCTTTTGATGGGAAAAGAGAAAATTGGACAGATTAGGGGATGGGAGGAAGCCAGTGAGGGGAGACAGACTTTGTATGTTTGTTAAATGTGCTCACATTCCAGGGGGAAAGGCAAAAAAAGGACACTGGTTTAGGATGTCCTGGGCCATCGTCCCCCTTGCTGGTGACAGACAGACCCTGGCCAGCTCTGCATCTCACTTGATGCACAAATGGCCTGGTGCTCTCGGAGGTAGTCCTGAGAGCGCCAGACGGAAGGAGGTGATAACAGGCAGCAAGACCCTGCTCAGAGGGAGCAGGACTTGGGTCCAATAATGGGTGTGGCTTGGAGAAGTCTGGGTGCTCTCAGATATCTGGCATGCTGTTGTCCTGTCTGCTAAGTGAGCGAGGTGCTGCCTCCTATTTTGCACGAGGGTGTTCCACAGAGGAAGAGTACTGTGTGCCACATGGGCAACTATGTCTGTCTTCGGCTGCCAGTGCTCATCAGAGGCCCAGCCCCTGCCACACAGGTGCCCATGAGCAATGTGTCTGCATATGTGTATGTGTACATACATACCACCTGAAGTGCATCCCTGCATTACACTTCTCAACTACTTTTATATTACACTAGAGGCCCAGTGCACGAAATTCGTGTGCAGGTATGGTTCCTGCAATCAGGGCCATCTTTCCCAGCTGCCTGCAGCCGGCCTCACCCCCTACTGCCACCTACCCCCAGTTCCCTGTTCACCATTGGGTGATCGGTGCCTGATGGCCAGGGGAAGGGACAGAGAGGTGGTCAGTGTGCCTCATAGTGACTGGTCCAGTGGTTATTCTGGTCGTTCTGCTGTTAGGGTAAATTTGCATATTACCCTTTTATTACATAGGGTAAATATATATATATGATATGACATGATATGTTATGATTTGATATGATATCCTTGTTAATCATCTGTCTCTTCCACTAGAATAAAAACCACCAGAAAGTCAAGGGCCTTATTTTCACTGTCAGATGGTGTCCAGAGCACTGAAGTACCCGATAAATGTTATGGGTAAAGGAGTGAATGGACAGACTCTGAGGGACGATCTTTTAGTAAGTGCCCTGGATTTTACACCTGCATATTTACTGCACCCCTTTAGCAGTGGCCCTGGAAACTGCAGTTCGCTAGCCCAGCCTCCTTCACTTCCCTCTCTCGCTCCTCTCCGTCCTCTGTCCCTCCTCACCCTCCTCCTGTTCACTCGGTGTCCTCTCCACTCCCCTCTTAGCACTGCGCTCAGAGTCCTCTCTGGCTCCAGCCCAGCCGCTCGAATATCCTTAATGACAATATTGACTTTTTCCCCCCTGAGAGACAAAGTCATTTGAAACCAAGCATATGAGCTTGTTTGTTGGCCAAGTTAGTCACTAACCCAGAGATGATAAATGAGGTGTAGTAAGCAGACACATATCTCTGAATCCTAATAATATTAATAGTTTTTGAAGAGGGCCCAGTGCCCGGTGGGTAGGATGAACCGCCCTCTGGTTTTCCTTGGACTCTGAGTTCCTGGGTGTGATCAGAAGATGGTAGAGTGTGCCTGGCGGCTTTCCCTAGTGAGCCTGGGGGCGAAGCATCGGTAAATGTGCCCAAACTGATCAGAGAGGGAAATAAGAGCCTAGAATCTTCAAGCACCTGCTGTGGTCAGGTTGGTAAACCACCCCTAGGAATGTCCTCTGCCAGGGCTTCCCTCTGTGTCACTGCGTCACTGTGGGGCCTTGGCAGGGACCTCCCTCCCCCACTCAACACACACACACACACACACACACACACACACTCCTATTCCCTCTCCCCTGTGCTCAGGTTCAGCCCTGCCCTTTGGTGGGCACCTTATTCCTCCCCATGCTCTGTGCTCCGTACCTGCCTGGGGAGCAGCTGTTCAGGAGGCAGGCCCTTCCCCTGTGATAGATGGTGTGACCACTGCAGGGGCTGGTCCCTCCTGGGAGTGCAGGTGGAGTGGGGCAGAGTGGCTGTGTCCCGCCTCACAGATTAACCTTCCTGGGCAGGCTCCTCACTCTGTCCACAGCCCTGGCTGTGGGGCTGCATTGCCACTTCCTGCCTAAGCTCTAGGAGCCCTATTCCTGGGCCACTGGGCGCTGAGCCTGGTTTGGAGCCGCTGCTCCTGCTTCTGCTCACACAGCTCAGCCTGTCCTAAGATCGGCACAAGCCTGTATCAGAACATATAGGTTATACGGCCCATTCATACAACTTTTGCTGTGAAAATTATTTGGAATCGTTTGGATGCAAACAACTGACTGAGTTTAAAATAGGCTCTGATTTCTTAGACATCATCAAGGCAACTCAGAAATTTCTACTAAGAAAACCTAATCTATGTTATGTTCAGATGTGGTGAAATGTTTATGAATGTACCCTACATGAACCAAGTTGACCCGTTATGCTTTGTGGACATTTAATTGAACGTTAATATTTTTTATTTTGCTTTTTTTTTTATGTGTGTAGATAAACATGTGAAGTAGGGAGTGTCCTGTCTGGTACTAGTTTCTCTAATTGCCTGTCGTCTGTCTGGACCCGCTTCTTGGGGGCTGGGATTGTGTTCTGTTTGCCACACCATCTCCAGCACCTAGGACAGTGTCTCGCAAAGTAAACAATTCCTGGCTCCTGGCTCCGTAAATGAGTGAGTGAATGGGTCTTTACCCACCTGCCTCCACAGGCTGTTGGGAGAATCAGGTGAGAAGAGATGCATGTTTCAAATGGTAAACCAACATGCCGGTGGCCCAGGCGTCAGGACACATTTTCTGCTTGCAAAGGGCTTTCCGATGTTCACTACGTGGCTCGCAGAACCGCGGCTCTCAATCTCCCGTCGGCATATTGCAGAGCAGGTTGACCCCGGAGGCTCTGAGCCGGCAGGTCTGTGGCAGAGCCCGGGCATCTGCACCTAACGAACCCTCTGGTGGTACTGATGCTGCTGGTCTCCAGTCTGTGCTGAGAGAATCTCCCACGAGAACTAGTGATTTTCACTTCATTTGGCAGGTGGGACAGAAACCTAGGGCTCACAGGCTGTCTCAACCAGAACGCAGTGTGACCCAGGAGCCCGTGGTCCCGAAGTTGGTGAAAGGGTGGGGGTTGGGGGCTGTCCCTCTCCGTGTGTGAGGGCCCCCGAGCCTGCATGAAGCTGAGTCCCACCTGATTCTGGTTCTGGCACCCCTCGGAGTTTGAGTCTCCCCGTTTCTTTTCATTAGATCAGAGGGTTTGAGAGCTTTGGGCCATGCAGGCTCCTCAGTGCACACGTCGGGTCCTGCAGGGCCATGCAGCCTATTCACAAGTCTGAAGCCCTTGTTGCTGAGCATCGATGGGGCAGGAGTGGGTCTGGGTGCCTCCAGGCGGCAGGGATACTACCCCTGATGACCTTGGAACAGGACACAGAGATGCTGGCATTAGAGGCTGGGTAGCCCAAAGCCAGTGAGCCCAACATGGATGGAGGCGGCTACTTCCCCCAAATGGGACGGATCCCCCCGGCCTGCTCTGCTCTTGCCAAGCTGCCTATGAATTCCTCAGGCGCGGCCCCTGGGAGAGGTGACTATTGATGCTGGACCATGGGTCCTGGCTACCCAGCCCTCTGACAATACCAAGCAGCCCACGGTGTGTAGGTCACACACACACACACACACACACCCCAGCACAGTCTTCGAGGACAGGGCACCAGGCTGCATCACTTACAGCTTAGAGCAGGCTCAGGACCCTGAGTCACCAGGCGGGTTGGTGGGGCCATCAGGCCTTGGCCCTCAAAGAGCAAAAAAACAGGCTTGCCCTTGCCTAGGGTCATCCGGCCCCCCTCATTGATTCATTGTTTTGTTCATCCCACAAAAAATGATCAGGCACCTTCTATGAGGGAACAGGACGGTCCCTGTCCTCAAGGGACTTACCTGGTAAATGCTGCCCAAAGCACAAGCAGCATGGAGAGCAGCGAGCCCCCTGGGCGCTCCATCGCTCTGTCAAAGAGCAAGTGCTAGGGGAGCACCAAGGAGAGTGAGCCTGGCCGGGCCTCTTCAGGAGGAAGCGGGGAAGGCTTTCCAGAGAAGAGGTGTGAGGTCGTCCGGTATTTGCAGTCCAACAAAATATTCGGTGTGAGTGGCAGTGTGGAGAAGAGAGGAAGTAAGGGCTGGTGTTTACTGAGCCCTTGGTTCTCGCCAGGCAATGCTCTGAGCACAGTCCACACACCTTCTCGTTAACCCTTTGAGATGGGCCCTGTTTCTGCCACCCCATCCCACAGTTGCATAGCCTGAGGCCCAGAGAGGTGACATTCATGCTCCAGGCCAGGCAGGTATCTTTGCTGATTTTTTGTTTAGAGGATTTGTCCAGTGGTGATAATGAGGTATTAAAGTTCCCTACTATAATTGTATTGCTGTCAATCTCTTTCTTGATATCTTCCAGAAGTTTTTTTATGTATTTGGGTGCTCCTATATTGGGTGCATATATATTTATCAGAATTATTTCTTCTTGGTGGATTGCTCCCTTTAGTATCATGAAGTGGCCTTCCTTATCTCTTTTTATGTCCTTCACTTTGAGATCTAATTTGTCAGATAGAAGCATTGCTACCCCAGCTCTTTTTTCATTTCCATTCAGCTGAAAAACCTTTTTCCATCACTTCACCATCAGTCTGTGTGCATCTTTTTTTTCTGAGGTGGGTTTTCTGTAGACAGGAGATATATGGGTTTGTTTTCTTATCCACTCAGATACCTTATGTATTTTGATTGGGGCATTTAATCCATTTACATTTAAAGTTGTTATTGGTAGATACTTGTTTGTTGCCATTTTTATTCTTTACCCCTATTTTTTTCTTATTTCCTATTTTTTTTCCCTTTTTACAGCAGATGCTTTAACATTTCTTGCATTGCTGGTTTGATGGTAACAAACTCCCTTAGTTCTTTTTTGTCTGTGAAGCTCCTGATTTCACCCTCAATTTTGATTGATAGCCTTGCTGGGTACAGTATTCTTGAATTCAGACCTTTCCTTTGCATGACTTTGTATATTTCATTCCATTCCCTTCTTGCCTGATGTGTTTCTGTTGAGAAGTCTGTCACTAGTCTGTTGGGGGATCCTTTATAGGTAATTTTCTCTCTCTCTGGCTGCTTTTAAGATTCTTACTTTGTCATTGGTGTTTGCCAATTTAATTATAATGTGCCTTGGCATTAGTCTTTTGGGGTTCATTTTGTTTGGGACTTTGTGAGCTTCTTGGATTTGTATGAGTTTTTTCTTGCCTATATCAGGGAAGTTTTCTGTCATTTCTTCAAACAAGCTTTCTATTCCTTGCTCAGTTTCCTCTCCTTCTGGCACCCCTATTACACAGATATTGTTTCTTTTCCTGTTGTCCCAAAGTTCTCTTAGGCTCTCCTGCTTTTTTTTTTTTTTTTTTTCCTAGAAGCTGCTCTGCTTGTTTTTTTTTTCCCTATCTTCTAGCTCACTGATGCGATCCTCTGCTTCTTCTAGTCTACTGTTGATGCTTTCTATTGAGTTCTTTATAGCAGTGATGTCATTTTTCATTTCTTCTTGGTTCTTACACATATTGTCGAATTTGTCTTCCATTCTTTTCATCCACCTTATGACCATTTCTCTGAATTCCTTCTCTGACAGGTTGCTTGCCTCCATTTTGTTTGCTTCTTTTTCTGGTGATGCCTGTTTTTCTTTCATATGCGGGCTATTTCTTGGTCTTCCCATGATCTCTCTTCTCTGGGTGTCTGATTATGTAGTTCTCTCTCTCCTTTCTGTGAGGAGGTGCAGGGCTCATCTGAGTCCACATATTCGTGCTGCTTGGGAGTCTGGTGTCCTGGGTTCGTAGCTGGTCCCTGGCTGCCATGTTTGCAGGGTCCCTGGATGTATATGCTTCCAATAACAGCCTCTCTCAAAGGATCTGTGTTGTAGGTGGCAGGAATGGCACTAGGTGTCTGACCGGTGGAGTCAGACCAACCCTGGGTTCAGCAACCTCCAAGAATTACATTCTTAAAAGGCCTCTATGTTTAACTCCTTGGGCTCAAGGGAAGATCAGGAAGTTATCGGAGCCTGTAACTTTTTCATAGTGGTCTGGTGAGATGCAGAAGTAGTGGTGAGATTTTTCTCTGGAGGCTGTTTGCTGGGGTTGATGTCAAAATGCAAGACCTGGAGAAAAGACACCAGAGCTGAGGAGTGGGGAAAAGCTTAGGAAAATTCAGAGCCCAGGGTGTCTGAATAGTAAGAGAGGATTGGGGAGGTGGTTTCAGGCAATGTTATGTAGCTTATGATGTGGAACCCTTTCATGTTTTGGGGGAGAGACAAATCAAGCTTGGAATTCTTGTTCTACAACCTCTTGGCTTCTGATCCTTGCTTCCATGAATGTAATCCCATGAGTGTGGGGACTGAGCCACATAGAACACCAGTTAACATGTCCAGTTTAAAATTAGGATAATAGCCCTGAAGATATACCATTGATAAGTAAGGAGGCTCTGAAGGTATGTGATGAGTTGGATAATTTCATGACTCATACTCATGCCTGCTGGATTTCTCAGTGGCAATGTGGTCTGGGTGAGAGAATTTCATTCCTGAAGGTTGCTTCAACAGTGGGGAAGGGTGGGGAGCAGCTCTGGTGTAAGGACAGCAGGGAGGAGCTGCTCAGGGCAGAGAAGCAGCTGTGGCAGGAGAGCATTGTGGTTGAAAAGTGACTCCTTAGTATCCAAAATGTTTACAAGATCTGTAGTCGAGGCCCACCTTTTTATTGCTGATACTAGTAATGTGTTTGTCTATTTTTTGTTTTTCTTTACTATTTGTGATAGGAGATTATGCATTTATTAATTTTCTTCAAAGAATCAATGTTGGCTTTGTCCATTTTCTTCTTTTTTGTCTATTACATGCTGTTTGAATTTTTTTGTCCCTGAGCTTTATTGTTTTCTTTATTTCCTGCCTTGGGTTTAATTTGCTCTTTGTTTACCAGCTTCTTACTGTGAAAACTTGGATCATTGATTTCAAACATTTTTTTATAATATATGCATTTAAAGACATAAATGTCCCTCTAATCACTGCCTCAGTTACACAAATTTTGATATGTTTTTATTTCATTACCCTTCCATTCAAAATATTATCTTATTTCCCCTCTGATTCCTTCTCTTATTTATTTAGAAGTAAATTATTAAATTTCCAAGTCGGGGAAGTTTTATAAATAGTTGTTACTGATTTTTAATTCCATTGTGTTCAGGTAATATACTCTATAGGTTTCAACCTTTTGAAATTTATCACGACTTTTACTTTAGGGACCAGCGTGTGGCCAGTCTTAATGAAAAATCCACTTGGACAGAATGTGGACTCCACGGTGGGGGCTACAGCACTTAGTAAATTGCATTACATGTTACATATCCTTCCTGACTTTTTTGCACTTGCTCTGTCAGTGATTGAGAGGGGGCGTTTATGGATTTATTTCTGTTTTCAGTTCTGTCAGTTGATCCTTTTATCATTATGAAATGTTCTTTATCTCTGGTAAAATGTAAACTGTGGAAAGGAAATGCTATGGAAAATAAAGACTAAGAGAAAGAGGAGTCAGAAGAAGGGGATGAGTGGCAGCTTTAATTTTTAAAAGTGATCAGAGAAAGCCTCCTTAAGAAGGTAACATTTGGGCAAAGATTTGAAGAAGTTAACAAGGTGGCTGTCCAGGGGAAGCGTATTTGGGCAGGGGGTAGCGGAAAGTACAAATGCCCCCAGACAAGTGTGCTGAGTATTTTCTTTTTTTTTTTTTTTT
>PVJC01022213.1:0-27545 GCA_004026665.1 Murina feae | reverse complement strand
TTGTCCCAGAGGCTCCTTAGACTATCTTCATATTTTTGGATTCTTTTTTCTTTTTGCTTTTCTGGTTGGGTGTTTTTTTGCTTCTTCATATTTCAAATCTTTGACTTGGTTCTTGCGATCCTCTAGTCTGCTGTTGGATCTCTGAATATTATTCTTTATTTGAGTCAGTGTATGCTTAATTTCTAGCTGGTCCTTTTCATATTCTTGAGAGTCTCATTGGTGGTTTCTAGAAAATTCTTGAAAAACCTTATAACCATGGTTTTGAACTCTATATTCAGCAGTTTGCTTTCCTCCATTTCTGTCATTTGCGACCTGTTTCTTTGTGTACACATTTTGGCTGCTTCGCTGTGTTGATAGAATGGCTTTCTGTGCTAGGTATCCTATAGAGCCCAGTGGCTCAGCCTCCACAATTACCTGAGGTAGACACTCTCGGTGCACCCCTTTGTGGGCTATGTGCATAGTCTTGTTGTAGCTAAGCCTTGATTGTTGTTGGTATCACTGGGAGAAATTGACCTCCAGGCCACTTGGCTATGAGAATCAGCTGTGTCTATGGTGGGAGAACTTCTGTGCTGGAGACACCCTTATGGAGCAAGACTTGCTTCAGTGGGGCTTTGGTGCTCACTGAGTCTGCCCCCTGAATGTGTCCCTATGGTTCTGAGGAGTTGTAATCTGGATGGTGCCACTCTGACCACTGGGTACACTGGCTCTTAGATCTCTAAGGAGGTGCTAATTTAGCCTCTTCCTGAGGCTACCCAGTAGGAGCTACAGAGAGATCTGAAGATCCCACTTCTTGGGGGTTTGGAGGTCCCAGATGAGGCCCAGCTGTGAAGCAATGAAAGCTGCTGTGAGGCCTTGGGCCTTTTTTTTTGGATGTTCTGGGTCTCTCTGACTCATCTGCAGTTTATTAGGTCATTTTAGGTTGCATAGGGCCAGACCTTTTATATGCAAAAGCCTCTGTGCGCAACTTGGGTGGGGTGGGGTGGGGTCTCAGGGAATCAACAGGGTGGAGCAAACAGCTATGGCTGATCCTCAGCCCAGTCCTAAGAGGCCTCAGGTCTCAGTGTCCCGTGGTAATCGCTGCAAGCACCACTGAGAGAAAGTTGCTCTGGAATTCTTCCCGGTGCTAGATAGTCCATTTTCTCCCCATAAGAGTCTGGATCCCCAGAAACTTGCCTGGAACTGGAGTTCAGAGCCATCGGGAGCTTGTGATGCCCTCTGGATTGAAAAAGACAACGGAGTCCTCAGTTGCCAGCCCTTTCCACGCATGCACTTCTGTACCTCTTCACTTTACTTCCACACCTACTCTGAGTCTCAGTGTGCTTTTCTCTTTCCTTCTAGTTGTAGAATTTCCACTCAGCCAGCCTTATTGTGGTTCTGGGTGGTGTCCGTTTTTTCTTTTCGTTGTAGTTTTGAAGTGGTTGTGCAAGGCAGCAATTTCAGGTGTTTACCTATACCGCCATCTTGGTTTTCTCACTGGGTTGATCATTTTAATCCCCAATTTATAGGTGAGGAAACAGGTTTCAGAGAGTTTAGGTAACTTGTCCAAGGGCACACAGCTAGTAAAAGATAAAGTCAGATTTTGGACTCAGATTTGTCTCTTTCCAAAATTTCTATTCAAAAATTTACATTGAGATAAAATATTTATTGTTGGCAAGGGTCTTTAGGGGCAGAGAATTTGATGTATCTGTCCAATAGGGAAGGCCAAGTGAAATCCCAGTTTTGTCATGCTCCCTTATTGGATTTAGGCTGTGGCCACAACACTTCTGCAAAGCATCTCAGGAAAAGACATTGCTAGACAGAGCCTCCCCTCCTGCTAGGTCAGGGTTCAATACCCATAGCCCATCTTGCCTTCACTTTGGTGTTGTTACCCATGCTCATGACTGATACTTTTTCAGTCAATCTGCAGTGAGGTAAAGACCAGAGAGCAACATAGTGTGCAGAGCAAAACTCTCCTGAAAGTCAAATACAGTTTCCAGCAACAGAAGCCACGTTTGCATTTTTGAAATTTTCCTTTTACCTTATTTGGAGATGTAAGTTGCACTCCAGAGACCCCTCAAACCAGAACTTAATGCCAGTGAGTCTGTGTTGAGATGAAAGAACATGTCCTTCTACCCAAGGATGCTAAATGAGGCTCATATAATAACCATTGTTTCCATTTTCTGGCAAAGTGAAATAAAATTCCCCACTATTTTCTAATTAGGAAAAGCCTGCCGCATCTCAGAAGATAGGATTTTGTAACAAACTAGCAAACCTGGAGTGAATGTTATTGAAAGAGAAGTCTGCATGGTTATTAAAAGGCAGATTTGTGTTGAAGGGGAGCCCACCTTACACCGGTCTCTGGACAAGGAGCTAGAGGGAAGAAATTGTTTGTTGTTTGTATTTTCCTACTGAGAGACATGTGGGACCAGTGAGCCCGAGAAGCGGACAAAGCTCAAGTCAAATCTTGTTTTATAAACTGGAGCTATAAGCTCTCCATTTTCAGCCTTAGCCTTCACCCTCTGTCATGGATGGTAGGGGTATAAGAGGGGGAAGGGAGACAAGGTGCCTTGCTCCTGCAGAGCTCTGTTCAGAGCCTTTACAACTCAGCCCAGTTGGGGCACTAACCCCAATTGTGCAATTGTTGAATTCAACTTAGAACCACAGGTTTATTAAACCTTGCTTTTGTCTTCTGGCATGAAGGATAACTTGAAGCTAGTCATTCAGACTGGAAAGTGAGCTTGTGGTTCCAAAAACAGAAGTGGGCTCTGCACACACACAGGAATGGATCAAGCCCGAATGAAGACCCTATGCACATCGATTCAGAAAGGAACAACACTTTTGGTGGAATTTATCACACAGGATGGGTCGCGAGCAAATCCTTCATCCTAAAAAGGACAGAAACCCAGAAAGGAATGGCTGGGGTAAATGAGTCACTGGCAGCTGTTTAGAATCATAGCCCTCGATTCCTGATTTAACTCTCTCCTAAGTCTACCCCAGAGCCTATGGTTCTCAGACTTGAGCTGCATCCGGATCAGCTCCAAGGCTGCTTTGAAATAAGGATGACTGGGCGCTCCCCCAGAGTATCCAATTCAGTCCGTCTGAATGGGACCAGAGAACTTGCATTTCTTCCAAGTTCCCTGGGAGAAATGCTGAGGCTGCTGGTCAGGGTTACCAAACTGCAGGGACCACACTCCAGGTAATACCAGCGGTTTCAGAATTGAGCCTGGGGGACTAAGACCAGTTTATTTACCTGGAAGACTAGCTCAGCATTTCTTTAAAATAGATGCTTCTATGATAACTGGAAAGGGGCACGGCAAACAGAGACGATAAAGGGCCACCGTAACACATTGTCAGATAAACGAAGTCTCCTCTCCCGCCCACCAGATTCAGCCCAGCACCAGAGCCAGGTGGGCTGTGGTCGGTCTGTCCTTGGGGAGGCAGGGTAAGGCATCAGTTCATGGATGCCAGACAAGACTTAAATTGGAGACCCGAGTCTGCCACTTAAGGTAATAAACTTTAAACTTGTGCCAGTCCCTTAGCTTTTCTAAACTGCAGTTCTCTCACATATAAAATCCGAAAAAGAATTCGTTGATCTCATCGAGTTGTTGTGAGGATTAAATGAGGTAATGTTTAGAAAGCTTCAAGGCAGTGCCTCATGAATGGTCAGGCTTGAATAAATGCTAGCTGTAAGTTTCGTTTGATAGTAATCTAACTAGCATTATCCTACCATGTTACATAGTCATATGTATGAGATTTTTACTACTCTCAGCAAATATTGAGATGTTTGTCCCATCGTCATATTGGAAACTCGGGTCCCAAGAAGTTAAGATTCTCGCCAAGAGCATCCTAGGGAGCTCTCTGAAGCTTTGCCCTGTGATGCTGCTATTGTCATCATACTAATCCCAGGCGCCTGAGTGATCCGATCCAGCCCTCTGGACAGCCCTCCCCAGGACCTGGCTGCATTTGTCGGGATTAAAGGAGGAGGTGTTATTTCTGCAGGCCTCCTGGAGTCTCTCTCAGCCTTTTTTTGGCTCACTCGCTGCTGTATGTATTTTGTGTCTGAAATGGAAAATTTCTGTAACACAATACCCAGCTCTGATCCCCACGGACTCTCAAGTCTCTTTCTCTCTCCTTTTCTCTTTTTTGGTTTGGGTTAAAATATGACTTCATGTGCATAATGAAGTCTCCTTTCCCAGTGTTCTCAGCAAATTCATAAACATTGCAGATTCAATCCCCTCGGGTTCCCAAGAAATCCAAAGAATTAATTTCACTTTTCTGCAAAAGGAGAGCAACGGCCAAGAGGTGAGAAGAAAAATTAAAACTACCTGTCTGTGTGATGCAGGATGGACTTTCCCTTCTCCTGAGCCCCTCCCCAACACTGCCTGCTTCTCATGCCCCACAGACGGGGAGCACAGCTGCTCTCAGCTTTATGAGCCTGCCTACAACTGGGTGTTTGGCCAGTCAGGCAATGGAAACCAAGGGCTTAGAGGTTCAACTCTTTGGTTCACTAGGATTCTCCTTCCCTGGAGTGTGAACACTTCATAAACTGTGTCACATGTGGCCGGGACCAGACGACACAGTACAGTGGGTTTTCAGGCTCCAGGGTTGTCTGGTGTTGATTCCCAGTTTGACCTCTTCTTCCTACCTAGCTGGGTGACTTCAGGCCAGTTTCTCAATCTCATCATGTCTTAGTCCCTCAACTAGAAATGAGGCTCAACCTTTTGGTGTCAGATGTTACAAGGAATAAGTTCTTGAAAACATTATAAAATGCGACAGTTCCTGGCACATAATCAGTTCCATGTTCTGTGATCATTATTATTACTTCTACCCCACTGCAGGAGAAGGAGCAGTTAAGGCTCAAGAAAACATAATGTCATCATAGAAAGGAAGCAGTCCTGCTAAAGTCATGACCTTGAAATGAGACAGATCTGAGTTTGACCCTTGACACTGCTACTTAAATTGTGTGACCTTAGGCAAATTACGAATCTCTTGAAATCCAGTTTTCTGTTTATAGCGGTAATAACACTACCTCATAGGGTTACTGGGAGGATCCGATGAAGTCATGCTTGGGAAACACCCAGCCCTTGGTGGCAGCCAGGGAATGATGGTTATTCTATGGTAAAGTGATCACATGAATAAACCATTAACTCCTGAAGGCACTTAACACACACACATACACACACATTTTCAAAAAGTGAAGAGTTTGTACATTTTTCTGTCTTGCATACTCAGCTTGGTTTGCTGGCTGGATTTATGAAGTACTCAACTCCCTACCCCACCCATGCCTTCCTTCTCTATCAATTGCATTTCTGTCCCAGTCTATGCGTGTTGATATGGCGTCTTGCAGGTTTCGAAAGAGAACTATGATGAAAGTCCTCCCCAGAACTTGAGCTATTAATCTCCAGATGATATGAAACTGTGTGAGGTAAGGAAGGCTGCAGCACTGCTCAATTTCAGGTGCACTGTTTCTAACCAATTATGTTAGAACTGCGCTCCACGGTGCCTTTAACAGGGAGTGCAACTGAATGGGCAGTGCAGGGAGTGCAGCTGTGTAACAGAATACCTCTGGGGCCAAAGCACAGGAAATAAGGCCCACTTACTCAAATTTGGACTCTAACCCCCCTTCTTTGCATGAGTCAGACTCTGTCTTCCAAGCCTTAATTTGTACTTGCTGAGTGAGAAAGTGCTAATCCCCCGCATGATATAATCGTGAAGAAAAATTGCTGAGTCACCAATTCTGAGAGTTGGAAGACCTGCACAGGTCATCCGGCCAACTCTTTCCAGAGCCTTAGGAGGAGCATGTCCAGCAGTTCCGATTTGTCTTTTGTTAATAGCAAAAAATAGCCTTGGGCAAAGAGTGTTAGAGTTCACCAATCTGTCCTCCCAGAAGAGGGGGAAGAAACAGGCAGACAGGAAGCACCCTTTCCCCTTGGCTCACTCCTACAGCACCGATGTTCCAAGTGCAGCAGTATGATTAGTGGGTTTCTTGATGAGGGGAGAGAAAGGATGATCCTGGCACTCAAGGTATAGTGACAAAAATGGATAAACCCAAACACCAGTGGAGGAGGATCATGAAAATAATGACTCCAGGAACCATAACCCACTGGCTGTCCCTTCGCTTTTATACTGTCCCTTTCCCCCACACCACGCTTCTTCCACAATATAAAAAGCACTTTAGAGTTAAAGCCATCCACACATTATCTTGTCTAAGACCCTTAGGTTTCAGATGAGGAAATGGATCCCAAATCTTTGGTGCTACCGAGCATCCAGGAAAGATGAGGGGTCCAGAAATCAAGTTTGTTTTCAACTTCCTTTAAAAAGAAAGAGGAATGTATTCAGGTCAGAGAAAGGGGTATTTGTAACTCTGTTATACAGATAAAGAAAGTAAGGGTCAAAGTAAATGGAAATGTATCTTCTTCCAAGTTCTTAAACTCCTCTGCTAGGTTGCAAAATCTATGGAGGAATCAGGGTTTGAGCTGAAGTCCAGGGCCAGCTCCCTGATAATGTAGCAGCTCCCTGACAATGGAAGTTAATAGGTGGATGAAAGACATGGTCTCATTCTGTGCATCTTGAGGAGGATAAAACACCAATAACCAATAAGTTACATGGATGGAAAAAATAAAATAAATGTTTAAAAAGAATTCTTTTTAACATTTCATTGTTGTCATTTCTTCCTCTGCAAACACATGCACACACGTGCACACACACTGAAAATGGGAAGAACACAACACCAGGCTTTTTTTTTTTTAAAGTTATCTTTTAATTATAGTTGACATTCTATATTATATTAGTTTCGGGTATTCAGCATAATGGTTAGATATTTATATAACTTAAAGGTGATCTCCCAATAAGTTTAGTACTTCCGACCCCATACATAGTTATTAGGTTACTAGGGGCCTGGTGCACAAAAATTTGTGCACTCGGCGGGAGTGGGGGGGTCCCTCATTCCGACCTATGCCCTCTCACAGTTTGGGACCCTGGCATCCATTGGGGCACACAGCACACATGGAGGGCGCACCTCCATGTGTGCTGTGTGCCCCGATTGCACCAATTTCAAGGCCTCAGCCTCGGGGATGGAGCTGGCTCGGTCCCTCCACCCACAAGGCTGCCCTGCTGCCTGAAATCCATCATGCCTCCCCCCCCCCCACGATCATGCATCTACTTCCAGGCCTCAGAGCAGCCTGGGGGCCTAGGATGGCTCACTTCCCCAGGCTCTGGCTGCCCTGCCGCCTGAAATCCATCTCAGGGGACAGGGCTATGCCTCTGTGAGTGCCCTGCCCCCTCCCCTGCCATCATGGATCTACTTCCAGGCCACAGGGCAGCCTGGGGGCCTAGGATGGCTCGCTCCCCCAGCCCCAGGCTGCCCTACCGCCAACGCTGGCTGGACCTGCTCCTCTCACCATCGGCCACAGGCTGGCTGGCTCCTCCTCCCCCCAGGTTGGGCCTCCGGCCAGGTTGTTCCTCCCCTCCTGGCTCCCCCAAGGCAGAGGTCGTCCATCTGCCTTTCGGACCCCAGTTCAGCACACCGCTTCTCCCAGGGCTGAGACCTCCACCATCTTGGCTGGGCTAATTTGCATACAGCTGCTCTGATTGGCTGGTAGGCGTGGCTTACCCTCGTCCCAGAGAAACGGTTCAATATTACGCTTTTATTAGTTAAGATTATTGACTATGAGAGGCTTGATGCATGAAATTCATGCAAAAGTAGGCCTTCCTTCCCCCCGCTGCTGGCACTAGCCTCCCTTTGGCACCTGGGACCTGGGCTTCCCTTGCAACCTTGGCTACATCTGGAAGGACATCTGGAAGGACATCTGGTCGAATTAGCATTTTACGCTTTTATTATTATAGATAGTCCCTATGCTGTACTTTACATCCTCATGACTATTTTGTAACTACCAATTTGTACTTCTTAATCCCTTCACTTTTCTCACCCAGTCCCCCAATCCCCTCCCATCTGGCAACCATCAGCTTGTTCTCTGCATCTATGAGTTTGTTTTGGTTTTGTTAATTTTGTTTCTGATGTTTCACAAGTAAGTGAAATCATATGATATTTGTCTTTCTTTGACAGACTCATTTCACTTATACCCTCTCAATCCATCCATGTTGTTGCAAATAGTACAATTTCATTCTTTTTATGACTGAGTAATATTCCATTGTCTATCTGTATCACCACTGTTTTATCCACTTGTCTATTGATGTGCAGTTGGATTGCTTCTATATCTTGGCTATTGTAAATAATGCTGCAGTAAATGTGGGGATGCATGTATCTTTTTGAATTGGTGTTTTGGATTTCTTTGGATTAGTACCCAGAAGTGGGATTACTGAGTTCTATGACAGTTCTATTTTTAATTTTTTTAAATATATTTTTATTGATTTCAGAGAGGAAGGGAGAGGGAGAGAGAGATAGAAACATCAATGAAGAGAGAGAATCATTGATTGGCTGCCTCCTGCACGCCCCCCCCCCCCCACTGGAGATCGAGCCCACAACCTGGGCATGTGCCCTTGACCAGATTCGAACCTGGGACCTTTCAGTCCACTGGCTGATGCTCTATCCACTGAGCCAAACGAGCCAGGACTATTTTTAATTTTTTGAAGAATCCCCACACTGTTTCCATCGAAGCTGCACCAATTTGCAATCCCACAGGGTTACCCTTTCTCCCATGCTCACCAACACCTGCTGTTTGTTGGTCTTTTTTATGATAGCCATTCTGACAGGTGTGAGGTGATATCTCATTTGTGGTTTTAATTTGCATTCTCTGATGATTAGTGATATTGAGCATCTTTTCATTGGCCATCTGTATGTCTTCTTTGGAGATATGTCTATTCAGGTCCTCTGTCTATTTTTTAAATCACATTGTCTTTTTGGTGTTAAATTGCATGAGTTCCTTATTTATTTTGAATATTAACCCTTTATTGGATGAATCATTGGCAAATATTTTCTCCCATTCAGTAGGTGTCTTTTCAATTTGTTGATAGTTTTCCTTTGATATGCAAATATTATTTAGTACAATGTAGACCTGTTTGTTTATTTTTTATTTTGTTTTGCTTGCCTAAAGAGAAATATCAAAAAATATATTACTAAGAGCAATGTCAGAGTGTTTATTGCCTGTTTGTTTTTTTCTAGGAGACTTACATTTAAGTCTTGAATCAACTTTGAGTTTATTTTTGTAAATGGTATAAGAAATTGGACTAGTTTTATTGTTTTGCATGTATCTATCTAGTTTCTCCAACACCATTTATTGAATAAATTACCTTTACCCCATTGTCTGTTCTTGTCTACTTTGTCATAAATTACTTAACCATATATTCATGGGTTTATTTCTGGTCTCTCTACTAAGTTCTATGTGTTTATTTTGATGCCACTACCCTGCTGTTTTGATTACTAAAGACTTGTAGTATAGTTTTTTCATTAGGTAGCTTGATACATCTTGTTCTTTCTCAAGATGGCTATTTGGGGTCTTTTGTGGTTACATATACACTTTTAGTTATTTTTTCTAATTCTTTGTTATTTTGATAGAGATTGCATGGAATCTACAGATTGCTTTGGGTAGTATAGACATTTAACAGTGTTAATTCTGCTTACTCATGAGCACAGCATCATAGACTTACATTTATTAGTTTCTCTTCAATTTATTTCTTCAATGTCTTATAATTTTCCAAGTACAGGTCTTTTACCTCCTTAGTTAAATGTATTCCTAGATATTTTATGCAATTGTGAATGGGGTTGTTTTCTTAGTTTATCTTTATGATAGCTCATTATTGTTGTATAAAAATGCAACCAATTTCTGAATATAAATTTTTTACCTTGCTACTTTACTGACTTTATCAGTTCTAATAGTTTTATGGTGAATTCTTCAGGTTCCTCTCTATATACTACCTTGCCATCTGCAAATAATGACAGTTTCACTTCTTCCTTTCCAACGTGGATGCCTTTTATTTCTTTTTCTTGTCTGATTAGTATTTGCCAGGTTATTGGAGGCTCAGCTAAGGTGCCAGCCTGCACCTGCTATCTTTGTATGTTAAGGGAGAGGGGGCGCTTTTAAAAAAGTAAAATGGCAGAGGGAGCTGCTCCTCCAGCCCTTGCCCTGAAGCCAGGTGGTTGGCTTCCTTTCCGTATGTCGTTCGCACCTTTTGAACTGTGCCCAGCTCTGGAGCTCAGAGCAAGTGAGTCTCTCAGCAGATAAGGCTGGGACTCCAGCAGGCTCATCTTACCTGGACAGAATCCCTGATGGTTTTCACAACTGTGTGTTGTGGAGATTCCTCTTCCTGACAATAGTGGTCCTGGTTGGGGAGCTGGGTGTGGGCATGGGACCCCTTGCTCCTCAGGGAGGACGTCCACAGCCTAGATACCCCTCTCAATTCTTGACCATCACAGGTGAGTGTGGGACCGGCCCATTTTGTGTCTCCGCCCCTCCTAACAGTTTCCATGTGGCTTCTTATGTATATACTTGATTATAAGAGGTCTGTCCAGCTAGTTTTCAGGTGGTTCTCAGGAACGATTGTTCTATAATTTAGTTGTAATTTTGCTTTTTTATTTAATACCTGTGCCATCTTTATCAGTTTCACATGTTCTTCTGTAAATAAGGGATCATTATAATATCTTTCACATAGCGTTGTGGTACAAATCTAACAAAATAATGAAGTGTAGCTGCTCTCTAAACCACAAAAAAAGGCAATTCTTAAATAATTTGGTTGAAGAACCTTCTTAACAATTTGATGAATGCTAAAGATCCCCCCTAGATTCCCCACACATGGATATGAAGTTTTGCACATAATTCCAGAAGGTTCACACACCTTCTGAAGACCTCAACTTAACACCTTCTCAAAAAGCGCTTCCCAAATGTTGAATATTCCAGCCTGAACAAATGCGTAATTTTCACAACTTGGCAAAAATTAGGATAAGTCATTAATTTATTTGACAAACCCTCACTGGGCCCTTAGTAGGTACTGAGAGCTACAGGGGCACAGATAACCTTCAGGCTTTAAAGCAAAGAGTCCCTTGGATTCTCTCCATTAAGAAGGCACCACAATATGGCATCTGGCCTCCAAGTTCCTGTCTGGTTACTCTGATCAGATAGAGGAAAGAGCGGTCACCTCTAATTTGAGACAGAAAACAGGTGTACGAAAAGGAAAGGGACTTTTTCCAAGTCTACAAAGGCATTCTTTCCTCCAGGGCTTCTTACACGAAGATGTGGGTGTAAACAAGCAGAGGAAAGCTGAGTTCAGCTTCAGGTGAAGCACAGCTCCTCACAGGCCTGGGGTCTCCTGCTAAGAGCCCCTCATGCCAGTGAAAGGGCATTTGTCATTCTCCCACATTCCACTAAGAAGATCTTGAAGATTATTGCTGCTAAACTAGGGGATCAAATATTTCTAGTAAAATAAATCAGAATTGAGGAAAATAAAGATTTTTACTACAGAGGTGTTTTCCGTGTGTGTATTCTTTTTAATTCCTAGAATCCAATATTTAAATCTCTGTGCCCCGTTCTAGTTTGAGAAAGCATGAAAACACATTTTCTTTATCTGGAACTGAGAATAATGATCGTGACATCTGCTTTTAGCTGCTGTGCGATTAAATAAGATATTACATATAAGTGCTCAGAATTGTGCCTGCATTTAGTAAAAACTCAACAAATGGTCACAATTATAATTATCATTGATTCCATTCTCAACAGCAACATCCTTAGCTATTGTCAGAGGCCCACTGATTTTACCGGCAATAGGAAATGCATTTTGTTGTAGTTGCTATTCTCCAAAATATCATTTAAAAATGTTGCTACTGAATTAGTCTGTAGAGATATTAATTTTTATAATGACTTCGGCTTGATTTTCTAAGTTCCAATTGAGTAGCATATGAATTCGTTGTACAGGGGAAGCAGTTAGTGGGATGTGCTAAGGATGAGGTTGGAAGATAAATTAGAGAATAAGAGGATTGATCTTGATTGGGAGCAGCCAAACAAAAATTAGGAAAAGACAGACTAGAGAGTAGCAAATGGGTGTCCTTTCCCCTATTAGGGAACTAAATGTGTAGATAATCTGAGTAAATGTTCAGGCCAATTCTCTCATTTAGGTTTAATTGATTTTGACCGGAACTGAGTTGTAGGAATAAAATAAAATTTCTGCATGAAGCAGTATTAGGTAGTGGTGATATACTATATTCAGGAGAATGAACAGAATTTAACAGAAAATCTTGTTGATTCAACCTGAGTACATGGCTGAGTTACCTACATATATATAGTTTGTAACAAATGTCTTTCCATTGAAGTAAGGTTATTATTTCCTGTAAATGGCAGACTAAGGTTACCGTGCATTTGTTGAGGAAGAGAATGAAAGAGGGCAATAGTTGAGCTATGGTGCTAAAAGCATGACCTAAAGGGAGCCCTTTCCTCTCTCAGACCAAGCCCCAACCCATGAATGAAAATAATGGAAGTGGTCAGCCACAAGAATTCAGGGACTGCTGGGGAGTTCTGCATGTCCACCCACCAGTTAGCCAGCCGGTCCCCCACCCACACCCTCTGATTTGGCCACAAACGCATGGATCACTGCCATGGCCATGTTAACAATGGGCCCATGTTGAGTGAAAGTCCACTCACTGCCAGGGATGTAAATGTCTTCTTGCCCACTCTCATCACCCAAAGCCTCTGCTTTCCCAGAGGGGCTCTGCCTGGAGAGCTCATTTTGTGTTGTCTCGCTGGCCTATGTGCAGAGGTCTTCTGAGAAAATACTGAGAGTCATGTTTGGAATACTTTAACATGCACACCATTAAACCAACTCCCACTCTCATTTTTCCCTGAGGAAGAGATTCACAAACCCCCAAGGAGCCCTCTGGCCACAGAGAAGCAATTTCTTGAGTCTTTACATCTGAGCCAATGAAAACAATACCTTTAGTGAACTTCTGCCTCCCTTTCACCCCTGACCCATGGCTGGGCACGTGACTGTGAGTGTTGCCAGATGGACATTGTCAGTGAATATCTACATTTAATTTTAATGGGACTTTTATTTATGACCTAAGAGCAACACTCATCAGTTATCCTGTGGGCTTGAGTTGTGCTTAATACATACATAAGTGACCTCTATCTTGTGTGTAAAACCCTAAGTTTGGATGAGGCTCAGACTACAGAAGGGAGGAAAATGTGTATTTTACCAGGAACCAGGTGCCCAGGATGAGGAGAAGCCAGTCCAAACTATTAGGGCCAAGAGGTTTGGGAGGGAGCCCAACACCCAGATAAGCATGTTCTCTTGGTCTAAACCAGCGGTTCCCAACGTGTGGTCACGATCCCTTTGGTGGTCAAACGACCTTTCACAGGGGTCACCTAAGACCATTCTGCATAACAGATATTTACATTACGATTCATAACAGTAGCAACATTACAGTTATGAAGTAGCAACAAAAATATGGTTGGGTCACAACATGAGAAACTGTATTTGAAAGGCCAGATGTTGAAAGCCACTGGAAACCCTTGCTCAGCAGCACTGTCAGACACCATCCTCTCCCCATATGTTGACATCCCAGAGATTATAAAAAACAGGCTCTTCTATTTCACAATCTCTGCTCAGTGAGTATTCATCAGCTGCCTTTCCCCAATCTAAATACTTTGTGGATCTAGATCAAGCTTAGAGTCTCATCAATATATTCCTGAATAATGGAGCATAGGACTCGGGTGTTGGTAGCATACATAGGTGTGTTCTACCTCAAGGGAGAGGGATATTAGAGAACTGGGTTTCCTCATCTCCAGGCTGTTCTGTCAACTCCCTCTGTTTTGTTCCATCTCTAAACCGTATGATCTTTAGCTTCTCTGTTCAGTAAGTGTTTGGGCAGAGGGATATAAATTGGTGGAACACATATGGTTTAGATAGAGATTAAGAACCCTCCTGGGTTGGATGCATTTGACGAGTGATTGCCACAAGCATCTGAGCAGTTTAGAAGATAATGATAATTTAACCCAGAGAATCTATTGTTGAATTTTAGCTTTTTATATAATTTCACAAAATTTACTTTACTTTTCGGTGTTCCTATACAGTATTTTAGAGAAAGAAGCAGAATCATCAATTCATGAACAGAGACCTGAGGTAATGAGAAAGACAGCCAGAGCCACGCAGCTGAAAGCCATTGGCGGCATCAGAGGCCTGTGTTCCTTCATAGAAGGTGCTTCCTCTGGGAAAAGTTCTCATTGCATCATCAGTATATTTTTCCAGATATCGGGCTCCCCTGGGAAGTAGAAACTCTGTCTGGGAAACATTTGTCATCCCTAAGCAAGTATTTAGATCTTTGTTCTCTCATTACTTTTTCTCCTATTTTCCTGGTGCATGTATATACAAGGTGGAGCAGAAGTAGGTTTATAGTTGTTCATTTGAAAAATAATACAGTAATTAATAAATAATAATAAAAGAATAAACTGTGTTTCATGTACTCACAACGACAATTCTACTTTTGCCCCACCCTGTATGTATGTGTTACCCTTTTTCTTAGAGATTACCAATTCACAAAAGACTTGGTGAATTAAGTTTGACATTTAATTCCTTTGTTATTATTTTTAATGCAAATGTTAAATGGTGTCCTCTGAGAATCTGTGACTTTTATGCTATTTATTTATTCCAAAACAACAGTTCTTTGGGCCTGGTGTGTGTGTGTGTGTGTGTGTGTGTGTGTACATGCACACACACACCAGGTTATAAGAGTGCAGAAACACATTTGAGAAAATTCTTGACAGTATATAAAACACTTTCACTTATGTTATTACAGAAATACTATAAGAGGGCTCATATTACTGAACCTGTTTCACAAATGGAAAAACTTATTCAGAGACATGAAGTGATTTGTGTCAATATTGCATGGTTCTTAGATCACAAAAATGGAATTAGAAACCGAAAGTAAGAATCTGACTTCTCAACCTAGGAACTTGCCAATCTATGCTCTAAGGTTCCTCTTGAAAGGTGAGCAAAGAGAGACAAGGATAAAAATCCTAGTCCTTTACATAAAAGTCAATTCTCCCATTAGATTTTTATTAATTTCTGCATTTTAAGAAAAGACCCTTTGAATTTAGTATAGAATATCCTCACCCGTCCTTTTATTAAAAGAGAAGGATACCATCATTATAAGAATTTCTTACTTCTCTCTTATTTGAACTACGAACATTCACATTACAAAGAACAAGAAATATAGTTATAATGGTTCAAAATCTGTTATTATTTTATTATTAAAAAGGATATCCTGTTCAGAGGAAAATATTTCCCAAAACAATATTAGAAAAAATTTACAATTTGTATGTTCTAAGGATTTAATTTTATATTTCTGGGATTTTTAATAAATTATTTTCATACTTCTTATAGTAAGAGAAAGATTTAAAAATATCAACAACAGGGAGCAAGAAGGAATAAGAAGAAGGAAGAAAAGATGAACAAGAGTACTAGTAAACCCATGAAAGGGTGGCGCTTATATGTGACTAAGGCAACAGGTTTCTGTGACTGTGGGTTCACCCCAAAGATGGGGAGGATTTTTTTTATAAGCTCTGTCCACTGTTGAGTCTTTGGACTCAGAAATGCCTAGATCCATCCTGTTCTAGGTAGACACAGGGAACATGACATGCTTCTTATGAAGCAGTTTGTGTCAGGGACATAACCAAGTGTAAACTCAAAGTTTTATTTCCCTTAGAATTTTTGTTGGTTCAAATTCATAGGTAAAAGTAAGCACAGGAGAACATCCCTCAGAGCTTATCTGTTTGCCTTGCATGTATCCATGCCTCAGGGAAAGACAAGATTTCAGAAAGAAAACACCTCTCACTGTGCCTCCCTGCAAGCTCTCTTTAGAGGCCCTGCAGGCCTGCACGCCTGAGGAAGGCTGGGGGAGTTGAGGAATGCAGCTGGGGCTTTTTCCACAGAGAGATGAGAACCTCTCCTCTATCCACTCCCACTTACATGTAAATCAAGCACCCTGATTCCCACATACCTTTCCTGGGTATAAGCATAAAAACACATAACCCCACTAAGTACACAGTAGTTACTCTTTTGCTCCTAGGATTGAATTTGAAGGAGACAAGCAGGAAATTCAAGCTCTGACAAGAGTTACTCCAACTTTCGTCTGAGAATCACTTTTAGCAGAATCATCTGAGAAAGCTCTTTCAAAAAAGTTAACAAAGTTTCACAGGCTCTGCTCCAACCAATATCATCAGAAATTCTTTGAGTGGGGACTCAGGAGTCTCATTGTTTTCAAGTTTCCCAGATGTCTTTAATGCACATGAAGATCTGAGAGTCTCTGCATCACCCAGATGTATGTAGGACAACCAAGGGTTATCAAGGGTTATGTGAAATGGATCCCAACATGTACTGGGTTTCCCTTGATGACAGAGAAATTCATTTTCTACCTTGTTGTGAACTTTCCAGAACCTCACATGTCACCCATGCTGTTGGCTTATTGTGATTGATTGGCCTGAATTTCTGTTGTGGGCAGAGACAATGGCTTATATTGTTATGTCTTAGAAAATCCTTTTCCTGGCAGAGTCCTACTTAATAAACTTGCTGATTAAATAAATAAACATAATTGCTTTACTCAGCAGGAACTTAGCCAAGAGTTTATGCTTGCTCTTAGTTAACTATCGAGGCTTATTAAAACACAGGTCGCAATTATGACACTGGTTGGAACTTTACCTTTATTCTAACATCCCCCAAATAGCAGAGTTTCATCACAAATGCTGCCACATCATCTCTTGAATTAGAAAATTGTTCTCGCTCCTCATTGGAAAAGCTGTATTGACTGCAGGGAACAGGAAGGAGGCAAACTGGACTAATTAGAAAGTTGCAAATGGCATTTAGTTGATAGTATATTAAGTACTAAAGTGCTCTTTCCTATTAACCAAAGTCTAGGAATACTTATCAGTGGCATTATGAGGGGTCAGCCCTGTGTATATTTCTGCTCCATGTACACAGGACCTACAGGCTCTGCAGATAAGAGAAAATCAGGTCCTGGGAGAGAACCTTCATTGTTTTTGTTGTTGTTGTTTTTCTTTAATTATAGTTGGCATGCAACATTATGTTAATTTCAGGTGTACAACATAGTGATTAGACATTTATATACCTTACAAAATGATAACCATGATAAATGTAGTAACCATTGGTCACCATACATAGTTATTACAGTATCATTACATTATATCCTGGTAATTCATTTTATAACTGGAAGTTGTACTTTTTTGTTGTTGTTAGTCCTCAACTTAGGATATTTTTTCCATTTATTTTTATTTTTTAATACACTTTTATGGGATTTTTTTACAGAGAAGAAGGGAGAGGGATAGAGAATTAGAAACATCAATAAGAGAGAAACACCAATCTGCTGCCTCCTGTACACCCCCTACAGGGGATCATGGCTGCAACCAAGGTACATGCCCTAACCAGAATGGAACCTGGGACCATTCAGTCTGTGGGCCAATGCTCTATCAACTGACCCAAACTGGTTAGGGAACCATTGATTTTTAGAGAGAGTAGAAGGAAAGAAGGAAGGGAAATTAATAAAGTGAGACACATCAATTGGCCTCCCAACACATGGATGGAACCTACAACCAGCAACCCAGGTACATAGGTACATGCCCTTGAATCAAACCCTTCAGTGTGGGGGCTGGTGCTCTAATCACTGAGCAACACCAGCTTGGGCTGGAAGTTGTACTTTTTTTCACCTAGCTTCCCCTTCTATCTGGCAATTATCATTTTATTCTTTGGATCTGTATGTGTCTTTCTGCTTTGTTTTGTTTGTTCATTTATTATTATTTTTTTAGATTCCACATATAAACGAAATCATACAGTATCTGTCTGTCTTTGTCTGACTTGTTTCACTTAGCATAATACCCTCTAGGCCCATGCATGTTGTCTCAAGAGGCAGGATTTCATTTATATGGCTGAGGATATTTCAATGTGTATGTATATAGTATGAGCTCTAGATCACACCTTCTTTATCCAGTCGTCCATCAGTGGTCACTGGGCTGTTTCCTTGTTGACTGCCCTCCCAGCAGAGCCCTTGTGAAGCCCTCAGGTTAGGTCTGAGAGAGGCCATGAGAAGCCTCTGGGTTACATGCTTTGGGCGACATTTCACAGCCCGTATTTTTTGGAACTTATTCTTAGGCTACCGGTCTAGGAACTTGCCCTTTGACCAGTGATCTTTCAGTGATGTTTTAGTGGTTTAGGAAATTAATAAAGTGAAAAAGAAACAAACAAATTTGTTCATAAATCCTGGTGTCTATGAACACTCTGTCTCCAGGAAATAGATGGTGATCAGAAAGAAAAATGCTAGGAGGGGAGTGCCGAGTGCTTGGCCGCTCTGGTTTAAGATGTGCTGACTGAAGAGGTGCCAGCACCAGAAATATGAGAAGATATGCAGGGCCCTGGGAAAGGGCAGTGCCGCCTGGGCTTGGGTGCTTTTCATGTGTTCGGGGTGTTTTTTTTTTCTGTTTTTCTCTTTTTTTAAAAAAAAAAAAAAGCTGCAATAGAGCTGACTTCAAATCATTTCAGTCGTGTATATCCTAACTCTGCCACATTCTTTGTCATGTTAACTTCTTTTTATTTCAAAGAACAATGTCAGTTTACTAGGTCCAAACTTCATGATGTTTTTAATTTACACAGAGGGCTTTGCCAAACCTAGCCCAAAGAGAAATATTTTTATTATCCAGCTCTTTTATCAACTCCACAGCTCGGGTGTGGTTCACTCCTCAGTGCAGCATCCCTCTGAGCTGCTGAGAAACCAAACACAATGGCCATGAAATGTGAGAATACTCCCGATGCATTGGCCGCCGCCTGATCTGAAATGAGAGACATACCATAGGGAATGAGTGGCAGAAACAGGGGAGCCAAACTAACATTTATATCACATACAACACTGTTAACATTGCCCAAAACTATTATTAGTATTATCATCATCATCATTCATAAATGAAACAGAAGAGTAGACAGAGCAAAGGGAGATGGCTTGGCTTATCACTTTGCCAGATGCATGGTGGGTCCACACCCTTAGAAAACAAACCTCAAGAATCCAGTTTTAATCTATTCAGTCTAGATGATTTCCCCTGATAGATTAAAAAGTTGAGTAACCAGCGAAGAACATAGCATGGAGGACATGTAGATGATAGTTTAGAAGGGCCCGTGAGTTAAGATGTAGAGTATGGGTGCTGAAGGTGGGATGTGAATTTAATGTAGCAAAGCACTCCGAAAGCAGAAAATGAGTTAGAAAGGGGGCTTGGAAGCTCTTCCAATAATAACTAATACAGATTTGTGGCAGCATCTCCCAGACCATCTCCTACTTATACATTTTTTAAGTGTCATTCAATTTATGTTCATGGATTACAGTTTCTTTCAAAGGTTAAATAAAAATAAGAGTAGAATGACTAAAAAAATCATTATAGAACTGGCAAGTATGAAGTTTTGGCTTGAAATTTGACCCAAGGAATTATTTGAGATATGTTTTCCTTTAGTAAACAAATTAGCAAAACTCTTACATTTTTTTACAATTACATTTATGTAAATGGGTTTAGGAACTTATTTATATCTTGTTACATTAATGAGATCCCAGAATTTTTATTGTCTTAATGGAAATGGGCACTCATTTCTCAAATAAGGGGTTTAAATATGCCTCTTTGCTTTGTTATTTTGTTTTAAAAATTTCATTGTTGTGACTTTTTTTGTTTTTATTTTCTTATCTTTATTGTTGAAAGTATTACATAGCTCCTCCTTTACCCCCCATTAACCTCTTCCAGCCTGCTGCCATCCTCCTGACTCCTCTATCCCCTCACAGGCCCTCACCACTCCATTGTCTGTGTCCATGGGTTATGCATGTATGCATACAAGTTCATTGGTTGATCTCTTCGCACCCATCCTCCCCAGTCTTCTCTCTGAAGAACAGACCTTATTTAAATGTGGCCTGGGGAATGACCTACATACCTGGAGTAAAAATGTATCTAGGCAATAATCCCATTTATTATATGAACTTTTCTGAATTTTGTTTTAAGTCCCTCTTTGTCAATTAAGTAGGACTAGTAAAACCTTTCTTTAGTATAGTACATAGGACAACATATCAATTTATGGAAAGTCCCTTTCTAATCTTATATTTCCAAAGTATTTATGATTTATAGGCTTTGATATCTATTTTATAAGCCAGATATTAGTTTACTATCCAAGCCCACATTCCTACAATTATGCCTCATCCTTCAAATTAATTCTTTTGGGATGTCCCATAAGCATCCTGGAAAGTCCAGCTTCTTGAGAGTAAAACTTTCCCTGCCAAAATACTGAATCATCAACTGTACCCTGTCTTAGAAAACTGGACTATATGAAGGAAGGGACTAATAATGATTTATACACCTGGATGTAGAACTCAAGAACCTAGGCCAGCATAAGAGTGTAAACTATTCACAGTTCACCCTTGATGTTGCCTATAAATGCCCCCTTCCCTTAGTCATGGGAAATTTAATAATATGCATTTCCTTGAGATTTGGCAATTGGCCCTGGAGCCAAATGGTAATTACTATGCTTGCTCCATTCTAATCTTTCTCAGGTAGAACACATAGAAATACATTCTGTCCAAAGATTCTCAGGCTGAGGATATTCAAGTATATCGCTAAGCAAATAGAAGGTAGAGTCTGGTCTTAAAGAGCTGATGGTCAACTTACAAAAATTTGGAAAGTGTGTGTAGCTTAGAAGCCAAAAGAAGAAAAGCCACCAAACAGTATTAAGAGGGAGAGGGAGGAGAGAGAAAGAGAGAGAGAGAGAGAGAGAGAGAGAGAGAGAGAGAGAGAGAGAGAGAGAGAACAGGAAGGTAAGCTAAGAGGCAGTCACATGCAATGACACAGGAAACCAAACAGAAGGGCTTTGATGGGAAGGCAGTATCATTTGCCACAGGAAGTTCTGAGAACATGCATTCTCTCCAAAGATAGTGGTTCTTGTGAGTGAACAATATCTCCACTATATAATAGTAATAAGATATTAATTATTAAAATTGGACCATTAAGATTTCCTAAATGAGGATTTATGCTTTCTTTTCTTTCTCTTTCCTTCCTTTCTTCTTTCTTTCCTTATTTATTTATTTATTTATTTACTTCTAAAACATACAAAATATAATTTGAAATTAATACCCAGTTCTAAAATTTAGGCTCAGAATTTATGGCATTTCTTTTCTCTTGTTTTCTAACAAAGGGACATTTAATACGGTATCATAAACCAGACTCGTCCTCTCTGCAATGTGAATACTTAGGAGAACTCAAAGGTCAAAGGCACTGTGGTTCCCGAGTAGTAGAAACAGCTCTTCCATTCTCTGTTCATCTTTATGTGATTTACTTCAATTACATGCCACATTTTTTCCTTAAAAGGATGCTGGCTTGTTGTAACCCTCTTATGCATCATATTCTCAACTTGTTGTTTGATGCCATCTGTTTCACACAATAGAAAAGAATTAGCGGTCCTATCACATCAGCTGAGTTCATCTGACCCCCCTCCAAATACACATGGCACTATTGCACCAGGCAACTATCACAGGTGCTAAATCCTCCAACTAGTTTCATATTTGAAACGTGTTTTATTCCAATATTGATGTTGCATGTTCTTCTACAGCATTGCCTTCCTTTTGTCCTGGTAAATGGACTGGCTTCTGGCAAACCAGACCACTTGACAAGCCCTAGAAAAATATTTTTTATAAGCTTAAGAGTCAGCAGAATCCTGTGGAGAGCTCTGGGCTTGCATGCCATTACACAACCATTCTGCTTCCTGAGGGAGTCATATAACTTCTCATTTTGAAAACAGGTATACTGTTACTGGTTGAATTATGTCCTTTCCCCCACCCCTAAATTCATATGTTGAAATTCTAATGCACAGTACTTCTGAATGTGACCTTATTTTAAGGTAGGATTTTAACAAAGGTAACCAAGTTAAAATGAGGTCCATGTGACTGACATCTTTATAGAATAGAGATTTAAATACAGACATGCCTACAGAGAAAACACCATGTGGCCATGAAGATAGCCATCTGCAAGCCAAGGGAGATGGAACAGATTCTTCCCTCACAGCCCTAAGAAGGAACCAGCTTTTCCAACACCTTAATTTCATACTTATAGCTTTCAGATTCCCATAATCTATATTCTTTTTTAAAAATATTTATTTTATTGATTTTCTTTTTTTGTACAAAGAGGAAGGGAGAGGGATAGAGAGTTGGAAACATCAATGGGAAACATCGATCAGCTGCCTCCTGCACACCTCCTACTGAGGATGTGCCCGCAACTAAGGTACATGCCCTTGACCAGAATCGAACCTGGGACCCTTCAGTCCCCAGGCTGACACTCTATCCACTGAGCCAAACCGGCTAGGGCCAGAATCTATATTCTCAAAGCGCTCTGACTTAGATCCTCTTTTGCCTTAGCTATGTACTATGTACTGTACTGTTGTTTAAGCCACCCAATTCATGTCACTGTTATGGGAGCTCTAGTAAAATAATACAGATCTACTGGAGATCCACCTCACTGGGCTGTATTGAAGAGCACAGAAAATATGTTATGTCCAGCCCAGATTCAGGGCTGAAACTGCCCTTCCTAGAACACTGCACTTGTCTACAGTTTCAGTGAAATTGGAAGACAACTCATGCTCTCATGTGAAATGTACTTCAGCTCTCATTGAAGTATCTATGGCCTTACAGTACCTTGTACCAAGCATCTCTATTTAGTCCCAAGGGCTCAAGACAGGCCAAATGGGTCTACAAAAACTAAGATCCATTCTGACTCCGTAATGAAGACATGGCAGAGTTGTGTAGACATACCTGGGCAAAAACTGGAACTGAGGGACCTACGAAGATGGTGTTTTCTTTCTAGTTCTTTTCTGTCTTATGAGCCATTCTCCTCTACCTACAATTTTCTTTTGCTCATGCAGAGTTCCTTAGTGATGCACTTTAGTTTTCAAATTGTCTCTAGGCTGCTGATGCAGTCTTTCTGTCTATTCTTACAGGACTGGGTCTCAAACTTTAGCAGCATCAGAATTACCTAGAGGGCTTGTAAAATTCAGATTGCTGATCCCTACTCCCAGAGTTTCTAAATTTAGTAGGTCTGGGCGAGTGGTATCAAGTTTCTAGGTGATGCTGATACTGCTCATTTGGAGAGCACACTTTGAGAATCACTGTTATATATATGACATTTCTGTTTCGTTTTTCATTGATTACTGATCTACAACCTTTCCATTTCCCAAAATCTATATTTTTAATGGGCTCTGACCCAGATTTTTTTTTTTTTTTTTTTGCCTTAAGTCCCTGACAGTAGCCCAAAATTAGCTGTGGTAATGAAGGATTGGGTTATGTGGCCCCGCATTTTGCCACTTATTATCCAATGCCTTCTCTACAGAAGCCATGAATTTATAGGTGGAGCCATGAATCAAGAACATTGACATGTGTCTAGTTTACAAAATGTGGGCCAAAAGCTTATTTATAAGTCAGATATTTGTTGCAGTGAGTTCTCAAATGTTAACTTCATACTACACATTATTAAAAAGTATAATATCTAAGAATCATGTTAAAGAGTGTCACGCTAAGGGGAAAGCACATTTATAGTTGTGACTCAGGTGGCCCAGAAACTCTCATCTCATAGAGATTCTTCAGGTAAAATCATGATGGGCCTTGGCAGGCTTGTAGCTTTGATGGCAAGGGTGTGGACCCAATTATAGTAATGGCTTTAGAAGCAGAGACAAAATCTGAGAGGGATGTTGAGAGTTGTTTTTATATGTGGGTGTATTGATTGAGTGTTTACCAAGAGTTATCTGTGTGTCTTCACAAGTAGAATGTTGCTTATAGCATACTGAGTCTTGGGGTTTCCCCCTGGGCCAAGCAGAGCTACTATACACATAGTGGATGCTGAGTAAGTATTTGATCAATGAATAAATGGCCATCATCCTTTATACGTGTGTAATTACTTAGAATATTTCCACTGGCATTATCTCTGTCACCATCATAATGTATGGGATTTTCCCCTGAAGTCATTTTTCAGTTTTTATAATTCAAGTTGACATCCCTGTGGCCCAGTGACAGTAATAACACAATTAAAGAAAAGTTTAATTTGTAAAACTATTTAAAAATATAACTTCTTTACTTGCTTCTGAAGAACTATAAAAGAGATGTATTGACCATGAAAGTCATGCCTTTAAAGTTCTCTCCTTTTCCACCTGACTTTCTCATATTCAGACCTATTTTGAGACTTGCAAAAACTCCTTTCCCACAGCTCTAGCCCACGTGTTCTCATTCTTCCGTATTTTTCTCTATTTTCTCCTATTTTAGTAACAAATTCTGCATCAAGGGCCTCCTAAGGCAAGGTTGCCAGGAAAATTTGGAATACACATGTTGTGCCTCAGCACTGAGCTTAGTTTGGGGGACTTATCAGGAACTCCTCAATAGCAATGACATCATCCCAAGAGCCCATTTTTCTAGAATCCTTTGCTTCTACTTTCTAAGTATTTTTATCAAATAACAATTCAATCTCTCCTTTGTGTGCTTTCATAAAAAGACTGGGCTCAAAAGGATGGCAGAAATGATCATTAGTTATCTAAATATGGTTCAATTTTAAAGCGAGAATTTTCTTCAGCCTTCTACTATGCAGATGCATTCTTTTCTCCCCACACTCTCAACTCTCAAATTCTTAAGCCTAAAAGTGTTTGTTTTTAAATCTAGAAAAGAATCCAGAGAACTATGCAAATTTTTCTCAAGTGGTTCAATTATTCCCCTTGGTGAAATGAAATACAGTCCTCGGTATTTGGAGTATGAGGTAGTAGTTGTAGACAGAGGCAGCACTGCTTCTAGCACCAAAGTACTCAGTCAACCTGCCTATTTTGAATTTAGCAAGCAAGGAAAGAATGGCATAGCTCAATACCCCTCAGGCAAAAACTCTGTTTACTCATACAGTATCTCAGGAATGGAACAGGATCCAAAGATGAGAGTCAAGATATGGTGAAAGGATATGAAGGAGAGAGAAAAACTATAAAACCAACTGTCACTCCCTGAATACAAATAATAATAATAATAGAATGTAATGATAGGCAATAACTGCCCTTGCATTCAAAGAAAATGTTCAGATTTCTACTGAAAATGACCTTAGGTAAATATGGAACTCCTATTCCAAGTTAAATAGTCAGTTTTGGGAAGGACATTAATTTCCCAACAACTAGGTTAAACCTTGAACTTGTTTCATGGCTCATGTTCCCCACTTGAAAAATGAAAAGTGAGAATGGGAAAGAAGAGAGAGTCTCTGAGCCTGACAAATTCCCACAAATGTTGACACTCTTTGAGCTCCAGTTTAAGCTTTTATAGTTCATTGATTTTAAATTTTTGTTCCTGTTATTCTTATTATCCTCCAGTCTGGAATGCTCTCCACCCTCCTCTTCACTGTCACAAATTCTTGCTTATCTTTTTTATTTCAGTGTACACATCATTCATGCCAGATAGCTTGTCCTGACCGTCCCTACTTCTTTAAATTAGGTGAACTTCTGCCAGAGCTTCCTTAGCAATAAGTAGTGATTCCAGCAGACTATTTACCATTCTTCTGTTCCTGCTTAGAGACCGTATGTCTTTCTAACCAATGGTAAATTCTGTAAAGACAATGACCCTCTCTACTTTCTGCCCTAATTTTTTAAAATATATTTTATTGTTTTTTTACAGAGAGGAAGGGAGAATGATAGAGAGTTAGAACATCGATGAGAGAAAAACATCGATCAACTGCCTCCTGCACACTCCCTACTGGGGATGTGCCCATAACCAAGGTACATGCCCCTGACCAGAATGTAACCTGGGACCCTTCAGTCTGCAGGCTGACGCTCTACCCACTGAGCCAAACCGGTTAGGGCTCTGCCCTATTTGGAACAAGTGCTTAGCACACAGGAGGTGCTATGTAGAGCTTTGTTTTTGTTCTCAGCCTATGGAGAAAGAAGAGAAATTTTGAATATTTCTGTACATAGTGTCTATTTTTTAGGGCTATCTATATATTTTTGCATATTATTATACAGTTCAAATTAATCTTTCCATACTAACCTTATGTCATATATTATTTTGTGTTACTTCCAGTTTTATTTTGTTTCTCTTCTTAGTCCCCATCTGTTTTCCCTTCCTCTGTCCCCAGTGGCTACTCCAAGGCAGCACTTTCTAAAATTCCAAACCTCTCTGTGCTTCAACATTTTGAAAAGCCTTACTTTACATTTTTATATCTAAAAATTATGCTTGCAGGAGTTCTGAGGTCTGTGGCTTCAGCCCCAAGGTCATGAGAAAATCTTTGCTGTTCAGAAGGAGGCTCCAGGAGCCCTCCAAGGAGTCTGTGCAAACCTTCTATTGGGTAATAGTATTGCCTTTGCTTCGAATATTTGATTACCTTTGCTTAGAATACTTCTCTCTGAAATGGGTGCCTCAACAGGCAGTTACATCTAAAATATCCACTTTCCTTTGGAATTTACCTCTGTTTTTCTTAGTAGTGATAAGTTCTTAAATGACTAGACTAGAACAAGCATTGTTAGAAATGAACTGAAGCATGAGCAAGGTTAGGAGATGAGACAAAATAACTTCTTTAAGTGTATTCAAGTCTCCAGGCTCAAATTATCCAGGTCAATGAGGGCACTCCCAGAAACAAGGGCACCTTTGAGGGAAACATGTGTAACTATAAATGTTCCTGCACTCCCAAGACATAAAGGTACCTTCTGATTTCGGGATTAATAAATTCACTGTTGATTTAGGATTAAACATTAGCCAATTTGTGAGCAGTTGGGTCAGAATATCTTGCCTTCATCCCAAAGAAGCTTTGTTAAAATCAAGTTTTGTCAGACTTAAAACAGTATGTCAGATAAATACCAAAAAGGAATTCAATCTTGATTTCAGTAAGTATCTTGACAAAGTTTGTTGTAATATCATTAAGAACCAAATGGTAAACAGCTCAATATGAAAACAGTGGGTATAGATTTCAAGTCATTTAAACAAACATATTAAAGAAAATGGTTTAGTGGATCAATGTCCTTTGGAAGGACTAATGTCTCTACATGTGGTAGTGTTTATCCTACATTTTTCAAAACTTCCAATAAGCACCAAACTGGGAGAAAAAATAAGCTTAATAAAATCAAGATCAAGATTGAGAAATATTTTAACAGACAATGAATATACTAGCCAACATTCCACAAGTTTATTGTTAAGGACACATGTCTTAACAGTATTTTTATTAATCAAATATTCCATATGTTGATTTAGAAAAAGCAGAAAATATAAACAAACAAATAGGAGAAAAATAAAACTGTCAATGAGGTCATCACTAGGACTGTCTACAGAAATAGCAGTTTTCCTTCCAAGTTCATTGTGTTTGCACTTTCTTACTCCCTTTGAAGTGAGACATGACTGTGATTTTTCTTTTTTAAAAAATTTTGTTTTATTGCTTAAAGTATTACAAAGAGTATTACATATGTCTACTTTTTTCCCCCTTGACCTTCCCCCAGCCTCTCCTACCCCCCAGTGTCTTCTGTCCATTGATTATGCTTATATGCATGAATACAAGTTCTTCAGTTGATCTCTTTTTTTTTAATTTTTTTAAAATTTTTTTTAGAATTAT
>PVJC01022212.1:0-27543 GCA_004026665.1 Murina feae | reverse complement strand
CTGGGGGCAGGTCCCCAGTGGTGACACACACACACACACACACACACACACACACACACACACACACAGAAGGCGCCTGGCAGACTGGAGCCATCATAGGACATCCACTGAGGGGTCCCAGACTGTGAGAGGGCACAGGCCGGGCTGAGGGACTCCCTGCACCCCGAGTGCACAAATTTTTGTGCACCGGGCCCCTAGTGTTTTTATAAGAATGAAAGAGAATAAGGAGCAAAATAACATCCCTACAGATAACAAACATAAGCCAGAGAGATGTGCAAAAAAAAAAAAAAAAAAAAACAGATTAAAAATGTAATCTACTATTTCCAAATAAGCTCAACAATAATGAGAAGTTTATATGATAAGAAATAGCAACATAAGTCAGAATGGAAAAACTTGGAAAGAAGACGCCAGCACTCAAGAAAAAAATTTAAGGGAAATTAAAAATCGTTTCATAAATGAGGACTAACCTAGAAGGAACATAAGTAAACTTCCTTTTAAGAATACAACCAAGGCCTTGTACACATCAAGTCCACTCCTATCCCACTGGCCTGAATACATGGCCACATCTAGCTACAGGGGAATGTGAGAAAGGGTCAGAGCTGGGCAAGCAAATGGCTAGCAAAAACTTCTCTTGCTATAGAATAAAAGAAAAACAGAGAAGGTAGCGTACAATTTAATAATCTTTTTAAATCCACCATGCTGGCAATGCGAACCCTTCTGACCTTACAGAGAAAAGAAGCCCTTTCCCTTCCCAAAGGGAGATGACTCCAAAGATTTATCCAATAAATGATTCCAGGTCAGGTCTATGGGAGATGTGGGGTTCTCTCCATCGAGCCTCGATAACCTTCTCTGTGTTCAGTGACCAATAAAATAAAAGACAAGAAATCCAGTCCCCACTACACGTGGGGATGTGTGCAATATTGAGCAGAAACAAGATCAGTACAACAACAACTCTCATTTGGAAGAAATGAAAAGGTGTGAAATCTGCCCAGCAGTTGATGGTCTAAGCAATGGTCAACCCCACTGGGTGGGTAGAAGTCATGGAACTTGCTGTCCTAACGATGGAGTGAGTTTTTTGGTTGGCCAACTTGGTTCTGCTCATTTTCTCCTTGGCATTGGCATTGTCAATTTCATTCTTCTCAATTTAAAATGGGCTCTAGACCATGTGCCCTCCCTGGGTTCTGCACAGCTTTCACTGCTGGTTCTGACTGGTCCAGGTCTGGGGGTGCTTTAAGGGTTGCAGAACAAGCTTAGGGTTTCTTTAGCAATTCTGCTCCTTTAAACCCTTAGAAGATTCAGGTGTATTTAGTGACACTCCATTTTATGTTTAAGTAACCTTACTCAAAGAACATCTTTCCTTTTCCTTTTACTTTTTTTAAAACTTTTGACTTTCATTCATTGACCTCTATACTATGATATCTTCTCTTTTTTAAGAAAAAAATAATTTTGATCCTCACCCAAGGACATGCTTAGAGATAGGGGGGAGGGAGGGACATCAATGTGTGAGAGAGACATTGATTGGCTGCTTTCTGTAAGTGCCCAGACCAACTGGAGACTGAACCCACAACCTGAGTATGTGCCCTTACCTGGAATCAAACCCATAACCTTTCGGTGTATGAACCAACACTGCAACTAACTGAGCCAGATGGCATTATCTGTAAATTCAGCTTAATGATAGCATCCTAAGGGCCTCCTATATAATAAAAGGCTAATATGCAAATTGACCAAATGGTGGAACAACTGGTCGCTATGACACACACTGACCATGAAGGGGCAGACACTCAAACGTAGGAGCTGCCCCCTGGTGATTAGTGCACTCCCACAGGGGGAGCACCGCTCAGCCAGAAGCTGGGCTCACGGCTGGCAAGCGCAGCAGCGGTGGCGGGAGCCTCTCCCGCCTCTGTGGCAGCACTAAGAATGTCCAACTGACCACTCCCAGACTGCAAAAGGGCACAGACTGGGTTGAGGGGACCCCCTCAATGTATGAATTTTGTGCACTGGCCCTCTAGTATGAAATAATAGACTTGGATGTTCCATGTATGTGTATTTTCCAACACCAGCAAGCAGTTCTCCAATTCTCAGCAGACACTCAGTATCCTACAATTCAACTCAAATTCTGACACTGTCCACCTAGAGATAGTGTCAGATCCCACAAGTTAAAGGCTTAGTCCCACAAGACTGCCCTCCCCACAACTACAGATACCAATCACAAATCCAGACACCAACCTGTGCTTCTGACCTACTGGCTATAGATTAGAGATCCCTGTAATATCCTCTTTGGGTTTGATTAATTTGCTAGAGCAGTTCACAGAACTCAGAAAAACATTTTAGCTACTAGATTACTGGTTTATTATAAAAGGACTAGAGGCCCAGTGCATGAAATTCGTGCACAGGGGGTGTGTGTGTGTGTGTGTGTGTCCCTCAGCCCAGCCTACACCCTTTCCAATTTGGGACCCCTCAAGGGATGTCCAACTTCCCATTTAGGCCCAATCCCACCCCAATCAGTCGGACATCCCTCTCACAATCCAGGACTGTTGGCTCCCAACCTCTTGCCTGCCTGCCTGATTGCCCCTAACCACTTCTGCCTACCAGCCTGATCATCCCCTATCTACTCGCCGCCAGCCTGATGGATGCCTAACTGCTCCCTGCTAGCCCGATTATCCCTAACTGCCCTCCCCTGCTGGCCTGGTCACCCCCAAGTGCTCTCCCTGATGACCTGGTCACCCCCAACTGCCCCTCCCCTGCTGGCTGTCTTGTGGTGGCCATCTTGTGTCCATATGGGGGAAGCCATCTTTGACCATATGGGGCGGCCATCTTGTGCGAGGGTGTGATGGTCAATTTGCCCTCCCCACAACTACAGATACCAGCCTTATGCTATCTAATAAAGGCCTTATATCCTATCTAATAAAAGATATATTTATTAGATAGGATATAACTCAAGAACAGTCAGATGGAAGAGATGCATAAGGCAAAGTATGGGGCAAGGGGCATGGACCTTCCATGTCCTCTCCAGCATGGCACTCTTCCAGCGTCTACAAGTGCTCACCAACCGAAAAGCTCTTTGAACCCCATCCTTTTGGGTTTTTGTTGTTAATCCTCACCTCAGGATATTTTTCCATTGCTTTTCAGAGAGAGAGTGGAAGGGATGGAGGGAGGGGGAGACAGAAAGAGGGAAACATCAATGTGAGAGAGACACATCGATTGGTAGCCTCCCAAATGCTCCCCAACCAGGGGCAGGGAGTGAATCCACAACCCAGGTACATATCCTTGACCGGAAACCGAACCCAAGACCCTTTGGTGAGCAGGCCAATGCTGTAACCTCTAAGCCATACCATCTAGGGCCCTTTCAGGTTTTATGAAGGTTTCATTGCGTAAGCATGATTGATTAGATTATTGAACTCAATCAACAGCCCCTCTCCCCTCCCTGGGTGGGGGAGGAGGTGGAAATTTCCAACTCTCTAATCACAGGGTGGCTCCCTTGGCAACCAGTCCCCATCCCTAGGTGCTTTCCAAAAGTCACCTCATTCACACAAACTCAGTGTGGTTGAATACCAAGACAATTTTATTGCTTTTATCACTTAGGAAATACCAAGGACTTTAGTAGCTTTGTGCCAGAAAAACTCAAAGACCAAAAAATATATTTCTTATGATAAGTTACAGTGTCCCTATGTTCTGATCTTTGCTGCTGGACAGATGCCCATTGTATACCCAAGAATCCTTCCTGCAAATGCCTGAGAAAGCCTGGGGTCTTAATCTTATCTCTTGCTTAGTTTGCCCTTTCAAAGCTACCTCTTAGATACCCTGATACCTGGGATATTTTACCTCCAGCATCCTTGTGCTGGGACCACCCCCTCAGGCCTGGTAACCCTTTGGGGAAGGTTTTAAACAACTCTCTTTGCCTCTTGTGTGTGGCCACATCTGATACAAGAAGACTAGCTCCTTTAGCTCACCACCTCATGGACACCCCAAACACAGTCATATTTCTATTTAGATCCCAGACAGTCAGTTCTAGGCACAATCTTTCAAAAATTCAAATCGAATTTCTCAGGTGAATAAGATACCAGTCTACTAAGTTCTGCAAGCTCCGGGGAAACATATCAAGCTTTCCGAGTGGTGCCATCAAAGTCCCTCTAACTTGACGCCAGCTAGGGAAATGCCCCTCTACAAAGAAAGTCTCTGATTTTCTACTCTGTTTCTCTGCCTCACCAACGTCTTTCATGGGCCAGAGTGGGGAGGGTCATCTGAGGTTCCCCAAGCTGGTTTTCAATAGCTCTTCCCATATCCTATATAGGTGGCCTAACAGAACTTCCTCTTGGTGCTGAGGTTTGGATGGAGCCACCTTATTCTCTTAGGACCTCAGCTGAAATCAAGATACAAAGAGTCTGATCCTGCCATATTTGTTAACATCCTGCCACATTTGAGAAAGGGTGACAAACAACCCAGCAAAAGCCTGCAAACCTCAGGGATATTTTTCAACTGGGAACATGGGACTAAATTAAGCGCTTCCTCTGTGGGAGGGAATGTTTGGAGGGGGGGGGGTGTCATTTAATTCCAACTCTTTTTTATGAATGAAAAAATAAATATATAAAAAGCATTCACCAGGAACATCCTCACAGCTCGGAAATTCCAGTCAACTCGGCTCCCACCACCACTTCCTGCTGCAGAAGGAAGATGGGTTCCGTTCCAGGTATTCTGGGCCCAGCCTTGGCGAGCTTCCCTGGAGAGTGTGTTTACTTGGCAGCTGCCCCGTTCCTCCTCCAGCCCATATCCCATCACAGCTTTCCTCCTCTCTAGCTGGATACTGAGGGACAACAGGGAATGGGGGACCCCGTTTCAAAGAGCTCTCCCTTCCTCCATCCATTCATCCCCCATTTTCAATTCCTTCCCGTCGTTCACAGAACAAACCCTTATTGGTACCTCTCAGCATTGTATCCTGCCTAGCACTCAAGCCCCTGGAATCTTGCTTCTGCCCTGGTCACTCCACTGAAACTGTCCTTCCATGATAACATCCTCCTTCAACTCACTAACAATTTCCTCCTTCCTTGGCAGTGTTCTTGGTTGCTTTGGCAGCAGGTCTTGGTTTTCCACTCACCTCTCTGGCCACTCCTTCTCAACTTCCTTCTTCTAACTCTTTCATGTGGCAGGTTTGGGGCTCAGCCCAATTTTCTCAAGCCACACTCAGCCCTAGGTATGGCTTCCTTTGCCATGTATTTTCTTAAGTCCTAAAAATCTGTATCTCCATCTAGATAAGTCCCCTGTCCTTCCCTTATAAACCCCCCACTATCACATGTCTCCACTTGGATGAGCCACGCAAGAACACTCAAACAAACGTGCAAAAGGAAGCGCATTTCTCCCACCCACCCGTAAAATCCTAGTTCTTTTTTTAAATCACCTGCCTCATCGAAGGCACTAATGTCAATCCAGTCACTCACGCCAGAAGTTTGGATGGTGTATCCAGTTTTTTACTTACTCCCTGCTCATCTTCCCATATCTAATTAAGAGCCAAACCCCAGTGATTGTACCTCTGTAATACCCCTCATATCTATCTATTCAAGTTCATGATGTAATTATCTCCTGGATGACTGCCACCCTCCAGTTCTGCCCTTCTCCAATCCATTCACAGCTCAGTAGTTCATTCATTCAAACAATTTTTCTGAGCATAATCGTGATGCTCCTTCCACCAATCCTGATCTGCCCCTGGTTTCACGTCCTCCCGTGTATCCCTCAGGTCTCAGCTCAAATACCACCTGCCTCTTTGAAATACCTACTCTTACCACCCCAGCCTCAAGGAGGCATCCCTCCTCTACCTCCACCGGCACCAAGTCCTGGTGCCTCCCACAGCACCCGCCACACTCAGCATTATTGAGCTTTCTGCCCCAACACCTGGACTTGTCATTCAAGAAATGTAAAATGAATCGAAAATTGGACAAAGGGCCTAAATAGACACTTTTTGAAAGAGGACATAAATAAGGCCAAGAGACATATGAAAACATGCTCAAAGTCACTAATCATCTGAGAGATGCAAATCAAAACAATAGTGAGTACCATCTCACACCTGTCAGAATGGCTATCATCAACAAATCAACAAACGACAAGTGCTGGAGAGGATGCGGAGAAAAAGGAATCCTCCTGCACTGCTGGTAGGAATGCAGACTAGTGCAACCACTGTGGAAAACGGTATGGAGGTTCCTCAAAAAATGAAACTCTCATTTGACCCAGTGATCCCACTTCCAGAAAAATATCTTAAGAAATCAGAAACACCAATCAGAAAGGTTATATGCACTCCTATGTTCATAGCAGCATAATTTCCAATAGCTAAGATTTGGAAACAGCCTAAGTGCCCATCAGCAGATGAGTGGATTAGAAAACTGTGGTACATCTACACAATGGAATACCACACTGCAGTAAAAAAATAAGGAACTCTTACCATTTGCAACAGCATGGAGAGACATGGAGAGCATAATGCTAAGTGAAATAAGCCAGTCAGTGAAAGATAAATAACACATGATCTCAGTCATTTGTGGAATATAATGAACAACATAAACGGATGAACAAAAATAGAGCCGGGGGGGTGGTGGATTTGGAAATATTCTAGATATAATAGAAGCAATCCTGTCATTTGCAGATTTTTAAAATATATTTTATTGATTTTTTTACAGAGAGGAAGGGAGAGGAATAGAGAGTTAGAAACATCAATGAAAGAGAAACATTGATCAGCTGCCTCCTGCACACCTCCTACTGGTGATGTGCCCACAGTGAAGGTACATGCCCTTGACCGGAATCGAACCTAGGACCTTTCAGTCTGCAGGCTGACGCTCTATCCACTGAGCCAAACCAGTTAGGGCTATTTTCAGATTTTTAATATTTCCTGCAACTTTTGTGATATCATGCTATTTTAGTATAGTTTGGGTAATATTATTATACTTAAAATCCTTTTATTCTTGAAATATTAATATTTATTGCATGTAATATTACTATACTAGAGGCCCAGTGTATGGGATTCTTGCACAGGTGGGGTCCCTCTAATCTAATAAAAGCGTAGTATTAAAATTGACCATTTCTTTGGGATGCCTAAGCCACGCCCACCAGCCAATCAGAGCGACTGTACGCAAATTAGTCCAGCCAAGATGGTGGAGGCCACATCCCCGGGAGAAGCCGCCCACCTGGGTCCAGCAGGGCAGACAGAAGACTTCTGCCCCGAGATCCAGGTGGCAGCCGTGGGGAGGGAGGAGCCAGCCAGCCTGTGGCCACAGTCTGGATCTGTCTGGATCATGGGGCAGCAATCCAGGCCGCAGCGTGGACCGGCAAGTGGCCGCAGCCGAGGGGTGAGAGAGGCAGGGTGGGAGCAGCTAGCCAGCCCTTCGGCTGCAGCCTTGGAATGGATCAATCGCACGCAGGGCACACACACGGAGGCTTAAGCCTCCGTGTGTGTGCCCCGCGATGGAGCAGCCTTGGAAGGAATGGGGGAGGGAGCAAAGCAAGTCAGAGGGAAGAAGTGAAGAAAAAAAATTAAGGTGGGAAGGAAGGAAAAGGGGAGGATGGGCAGGGGTAAAGATAAAGGAAAGAAGGAATGTGGGAAGGGAAGGAGGGTAGTAGAAAAATGGGAAGAATGATGATGGAACAGAAGTAGGAAATAAGGAGGAAAGAAACGTTTATAAATGATGAGTCAGTAGGAAAAGTGTTACATAAAGGAGAAAAATTGTGTGAGAGGAAGAAGCCAATAAGGAAGCCAAATACAATTGTGCATGAAAGGGATAAGATTAAAAAAGAAAGTTAATAGGAGTGACTAGGCCGGCAGGGGAGGGCAGTTAGGGGGATCAGGCAGGCAGGCAGGCAGAGTGATTAGGGCAGGCAAGCAGGTTAGTGGTTAAGAACCAGAGGTCCTGGATTGTGAGAGTCCCCAAGAACTCCATATTGGAGAGGGTGCAGGTTGGGCTGATATATATATTTATATGTAAGATCATTTTTCTTAAACAATTGGTGTTTATTGCACGTAACACTATTATATTTAAGATCATTTCTCTTGAAATTTTAAGGTTTACTGTATGTAACAAAACAAAAAAAGAAATGTTGAGATAAAAATAGTATTTTATAATGTCAGGGAGGGCTTCACGGAGGAGGTGGCACTTGCAACAGACCCTGAGTCTGGCCGATCTGGACAGGTGAGGCAGTCCAGAGAAACTTCAAATGGAGGAAAGTGGCCTACGGAAAGGAATGATTCTGATCAAGCCAGAGTGAAGGACATTCCACAGGAAACTGGCCTGGATACTTGGAAAGGTTTATACTTAGGAGATGTATTCAGAGTGCCGTATTCAGCGTTTAAAAGTCAAATGTCAGATCTGCCATTTACTATCAAATGTTTCAGGGGGGAAAAAAGCATAGATTTTAATATATGTATGTAAACAAAGCAAATGTGAAAAATATTACCATTTTTAATGCAGGTGGTGGGGTATATTGTTCATGTGTTTATTGTTCGGTTCTTCCCATTTTTTCCTGTATGCCAAGAAGTTTTCATAACACAAAGTTGAGGAAATAAAAGCTTTCCTTTGATGATCGGGGTGGGAGAGGAAGCTGCCACTCAAGGAATAGATGTTGGGAGTGTTTGTAATTACTCTTATGGTTTTATTTTTAGTTATTGTGCACACAATTCATGTTGCTTATAAAACATTTCAAAAGTGAAATTAAATGGAAAGGCATAAATAGAAATCATCCATAATCACAGCTCCCAGGGAATAAAAATGCATCAATGTTTTACTATATTTCCATCTGGTCTTTTAATGTTTTTGCTTAACTGATTCTCCATCTCCCTTAATCCCTGAGTCTCTGGATATATTTGGGGCAATAATTACTCCACTTTGCTGTACTGCTCCCCACTCAGAGCCCCAGACCCTGGAACTGTTCAAAGCAGGGAGGTGGCTGGAGCTTGTACAGGTCATCCTGCTGTCCTGTCCAGCGCCACCTTCTGTGTTGTCAGTGGGTTTCAAGAGGGTAGCAGGTGACCGCTACCTCAAGCCAGCCGTGAGGCCACGGCAGAAAACTTCTCGGGTTGTGATGGGGTCTCTGGCCTCAGTTACTATCTCTCTGTAATGGGATCCAAGCTCCAAGCTCACACATGAAATCATGCCTCTGCACCCAGGTACACAGACACACCTCTATGGACACAATATGCGAACATACCTCTCCACACACAAACACATCTCTCTACACATGTACGCACAAATATGCCTCTGTGCACATGCTAACATACTACTACACACACACACACACACACACACACACTTACCACTACTCTGATACCTTCGGAAACTAACTGGAAAAATTAATTCATACCTTGCCTTTCTTTTGTTTTTTCCTATTGAGGACAATAAATAAACATTTTTCCCCTCTCCCCTCTCAGGAACGGAAGTTAGGGGAGGAGAATCATTATTTTATTTTTTTTTATTTCCTGGGCTCCCTGAGAAACACGTCCCCATGACATCGGACCAAGGGGGGACAAGCTGATTCTCTGAGACCAAAAGGAAAATGACCCATCGCAGAGGTGCCACCAGGGCCTGCTATCCAGGGGCCTCCTCAGCTTCCCCAATGGCAAGAGGCCCTCCCAGCGGGTTGCAAACCAGCCTTCCTCGGAGGTAACCACGCACAGTCATCTTGGCAGGCAGAGCCTCTGAGCCAGGTTTATTTTTATTTTTCCAAAGCAAGCCAACTGACATTTTCTTTTACACCAGGGTGCTGTGCCTCATTCATACCTGTTGTACCACCAACAGGTCTGGGCATTTGGGATAAGCAGCAGCGTGGAGCAATTCAAGTCTAGCTTTGACCCAATTCTATGAGGAGCTCCAGAGCGTAATCCACACTGGAGGGTCCCACCTTGAGACAAGGGCCAGCCTGTTACGCCCTGTCCATCAGTCACTGGCTGTGGCCCACGGGGGCGTGTGTGCACGTACATAATCCCTCTGGCATTTCTGGGCACAGTGATTCAGCACAGGGCAATGTTTACGGAAAGGCCAGCTGAAGGCCACTAGCCACCAACACTCATTCACAGAAGCCAGGGAATGGAACACCTGTGTCTAAAGGGGATCTGGGCAGGCGCCAAGCCATCCCCTTCTGCACTTCTTGTACCAGCAACAGCTCCGAGCTGTTCCCCACACTTGGGCGAACATCAGAGCCCCTGAAGGGCTCCTTCAAACACACATTGCAGGGCTGCACTCCCAGAGTGTCTGATTCCACTGGAGTGGGACCCGAAAACTTGCATTCCCAACAAGTTCCTGGGTGATGCTCAGGCTGCTGGTCTGGAGTCCAAACGTTGGAGACCTCAGGTCTAAGCTATGGGACACGCAATCCCCAGCAATTAAAGGTTAAGTGACAAAAGCAGATGGGCTTTCCTGGGACAGGCATTACTAACATCAGGTGCTCAGCACCCAGCAGGACATTGATTTGGGGCAGGGGTTGGAGGGAGAGCCCTGAGGAGAGAGAGGCCAGGAGCCAAGAAGGCTTAGCTGCCACGGCATGAGGCTCCTACCCTGGCTGGGAGCCTGAGCCTTCTGACTGAAGAATGAAGACATGAGAGTTCTGGCTCCTCTCCCCAGGGCAGCCAGGCCACAGGCTGTGAGAGCCAGGTTGGAGTGGGCCACGCTCCTCCGTCTCCACACCCGCCAGCGGCTCCCAGAGAATGATGCTCTCACTCAGGCGCAGGCACTGGCAAGGCGGGGCAGGAAGGTGTCCCCATGACTACTGTGAGAAGCCCAGGGCCTGAGAGCAAAAGGGGTAGATCTGCCCATTGACCCAGCTTGTTAAAGGCAGACCCGGGTTTGCAGCAGGCCACTGGGGCCAGGTTGCAGGGCTCCCCATGCCAGCCAGGCCTCTCCCTTTGCAAGGTCTGGGGAAACTGCCTCTCCACTCTCTCACGGGACACTTCAGGCAGCAGATGAGTGGATTTCCCCACAACAATGCAGTCCATTTCTCTGGCAGATGCCCTCTGCATGTCAACTCTGACACTGCCTGGAGACAGCATCAGGTCCCCAGACTAAGGGGGCCTCTCACTTCAGAATGTAATTTAGTACAGCCACTGTGGAAACAGTAGGGCCCAGCTGTCTACTCTCTGCTTGTCTGGTTACTGGGTCTCCTGGTCCAATGGGCCCCGTCTGGAGGTGGAGTGCTCTGGTTGAGGAAACGATCTTGCCTCCAGCAGGCCCTGAAGCTGAAGAAGGAAATGATACAACCGCTAGTTCCCTGGTTCCCAATTAGCTGAGGATGGAGGGCCAGGTGGACATCTTTAGGGGAACATGAAGGAGGGGTCCCCAATTCACCTGTGGGTGCTGTCCAAGGAGCCAGAGGGTGAATTCTTCTGGCCACTTGGCCCCTGACCTTTCTGGCCTAGGGGTTGGGGGCTACAAAGGTAGATTCAAGGGTGCCATCCAGAACAAAGATCCTTATATTACTCAGGGTCCCAGAAGGAAATAGATAGAAATTCAAATTAGGATAATTCTCGGAGAGTTTATTAAAGGGACTATTTACAAAGGTTTGGGCAGCATATCGGGAGATCACAAAGGAAGTAATAGTCGTGACATCTGGATTCTGTGACCACCCCAGGCCAGGCAGGCTGAGGGGAGGAAGCTGTCAGTCGGGAGAATTGGAGCCCAGAGGCAGAGAGGGCTGTAGGGAGAAAGCTGCCTGACAAGGCTGCAGGAAGCTCCAGGAAGGAGCTGGGGAATAAATGTTCTAGCTCTTTCATTCCTGTCTCCTTGCAGATTCCTACTATGGCTCCCATTGGTCACACCCAACCAAAAGCCAGAGAGCAGACAGACCACTGGGATAGCCACACAACCCAGCCTCCCAGGCACAGCACCAGGGGAGAAGAGACGCTGGGAGCGGGCCTGCAGAGAGCCTAGAGTGGCCCAGTACCCATGGAGTGTGTCTGTGGGGCTCCCCAGGGACTGCTAAGACTTAAATCCATGGGTCTGGTGGCTGTCCGGGTGAGAGCAATGGGGCGTCAAGGGATCAGCCCTACATCCCAGAGCAAAGCAGACATGGCAAGCACAGCAATAGAGGTCAAGATCCACCAGGGTCAGCCAGGTCAGAGGTAGAAAAGGCCCAATACCCTGCTATGACTCCAGGAGCCTGGGGGAGAGGTCCGATGCAAAAGGCCAGCCGAACAGAGACTGCTGGCTTCAAGTATCTCTGATACAAAGGGTATCCTGAGCTGAATAAAGGACATTTTTTTAAATGTTTTTATTGATTTCAGAGAGGAAGGGAGAGGAAGAGAGAGATAGAAACATCAAAGATAAGAGAAAATTGTTGATCAGCTGCCTCCTGCACGCCCCACACTGAGGATCGAGCCTGTAACCCAGGCATGTGCCCTGACCGGGAATCGAACCATGACTACCTGGTTCATAGGTTGATGCTCAATTACTGGGCCATGCTGGCCAAGCCAAAGGACACTTTTTTTCTTACTTTGTGTCCTTGCATCTTCCCTGAGCAACTCCAGGGCTCCTTCTTGGTGCCTGGAAAGGAGCTGACAAACTGAATCATGCAGAGAGGGAAGGGCCACAGTCAGCCAGCTTCATGCGGTGCCACCTGTGCAGTCCCCCAGGCCCCACACTTGGCTTAATGCTCTGCTGTCACTGACTTGAAATTCCTCATGATTTTTGAACAAGAAACACTGCATTTTCATTTGGCACAAAGCTCCACATATTACGTAGCTGGTCCTAACTACAGTTTGCTAACTTTTTTTGAGTCCCTGGAAAAGGACAATGCTTAACCCCGAGGCTTCATGCACAGGCAGGAGGTATGACAGGCCGGGGAGGGGACTCTGCTTTTGGAGCCCCTTACATCAAGTCACGTAGATGAATGTCAACTACCTCCAGGACGGGGTCAGCCCCACAGGAAACATGAAGACCAAGGGTAAAGCAAGCCCCAAGAGGCAGCCACAAAAGAGAGTAGGGTCCTGATGGCTGAGACTGTTGGACAAGGTCTGAGCCCCTGGCCTTGCAGCTGCAGCAGAGGAGCTGCATCACCTCCGTGTCCCCAGCCTGAGATGGTCCAAGTTCCACGAACACACATAGCACAAGCTACCCTGCCAAGGTGTCAGGGTTACTTGGCAGCCCCCAGTGGCCGGTGTCCTCTTACATCCTATGACACCAACTCAGCGGGTTAGGTGTCTGAAAGAGGGTGGGCAGGAGCCTTCTTGAGTGGCCCAAGGGCAGGAGGTCAGGGAGCCACCAGGGAACCAGGCCTTTTGGGTCTCCCCTGTCCTATAGCTACTGCCTGCCGTGGCCACTCCTGCAGATAAGGGAGTCATAGAGACAGGCAGGAGAAGGACAAGTGCTAGGAAACCCCAACAGCAAAAAGTCTGAGGACCTATTCTACGTGGGATACTAACAAGGCCCTCCCAGCAGTACCATGAGTTGGCACTATTACCATTCCCATTAGACAGAGTTTTACGGTCCTCATATCACAGTGGACACCAGCGGCTAGAAGAAGCCCTAGGCAAAGAGATGTAGGTGTGGCAGCTGGAAGTCATGACGCTGGGAAATGGGTTGGGTTCAGACAGCCTTCACTGCACCTGGCATGGGGTTGGCCTGTGCACCCTCATCATATCTTGTGCGTGGCCCTGCACAAGGGGAAGCAAAGCTACTGCATACCGAGCGCTGTTCACAAGACCCTAGGCCAGGATCCTTTTATAAACAAGCTCTCAGTAATAACAGCCCTCTGAGAAAAGTCTTGTTAATTGCCCCCATTTCACAGATGACGACACTGAGGTTCAGAATGATGTGTCTTATCCAAATCACACCCAGATGGGTCTAGACGCCAGAGAAGATGCACGTGGCAGGAGATGCCACAAGAGCCACTGAAGAATTCTAAACCAGTGACCCGATTGATTCGATTGGGTTTGGGGTTTCGAGAGGTTGTTCAAACTGTGTGGGGAGAACTCAGGCGAGCTTGGGGCAAGGCTAGAGGCAGGAAGAGCAGGGGAGGCTTTTGCGTATGCAGGAGCTTTTATTTAGCCCCTGTTTACCTTGCAGTCCTGTGCTGCCCCCCAGTGGTAGTTCTGCAAAATTGATTTCTTGGCCAAAAGATTGCTTGGAGCAGACAGTTGTTCAGGAGTCCTGCCCCTTGCGTGTGCCTCAGCATCACCTGGAAGGTTTATTAGCACAGAGATTCGGACGCAGTAGGTCTGGGATGGGCCCAAGAATTTGCCTTTGTTGCAAGTTCCCATGTGATGTTGGTGATCTGGAGATCACTCTTTGAAAACCACAGGCTTAGTTGCTTTCAAGGGACCACCACATCCGACTGATCCTGACCTCTCAGAGCTGCGACCTCAGAAAGGAGACACCCGATGCAAGAGAGGGGGCTTCTGAGGGTGCTGGGCCCCGTGAACCGCTAGGACCTAACGGAGCCCACTTCCAGAGGAGGAAGGAGTTGGGACTTCCGTGAAATTTCTGCCTCCTTTTCATCTATTTCTGCATCTTTAATAACCGAAAACATTTCCCTCGGTGTTCTAAGCACTTCACGTGTCTGAATTCAATTAATTCTCCCTACAAGTCTGTGAAGCAAATTCTGTTACCCTCCTGTATAATGTGAGTTATATCCCCCAAAATTCACATTTGAAGTCCTGACTGCCGATACCTAAGACTGTGATGGTGTTGGAGGCTGGGTCTTTAAAGAAGTAATTCCGTTACCATGAGGTCATTAGGGTGGGCCTAATCTAAGATGACTAGTGTCCTTGTAAGAAGAAGACATTTGAGTCCAAGAGGGAAAACCGTGTGAAGATAGCCATCTACAAGCCAGAGAGAGACCTCAGAAGAAACCAAGCCTGCCAACAACTTGATCTTGGACTTCAAGTTCCAGAATTGTGAGAAGATAAATTTATGTGGCTTAAGCCACTCAGGCTATGGTATTTTGTAATAGCAGCGCTTGAAAATTAATGCACTCCCATTTTATAGATAAGGGAACTGAGGCACACAGAGGTTAACTAATGTGCCTCGTTGATGATTAAACCCAACTAGTCTGGCTTCAAGCCACACTGTTTGTTTGTTTGTTTGTTTGTTTGTTTGTTTGTTTGTTTGTTGTTTGGTCACTAGGGACTATGCTCCCAATGATGTGTGAGCAAATGTTGTCCTCATCCCTCTCCACTCCTGTCTCAGCCTCCCTGCTGCCCCCATAGAGTGAGGGCTGCTTCATTTCTCATTGGACTCCTCTCCTCTATGTCCCTCCCACTTCAATTCCTTCCTCCTGCAGCAAATCCTTCCACCAGTGATTTTGCTGTAGCCCAAATCAACCTTGTCCTTTCTCTGCCCAAAGCCCTCAATGGCTTTTCACTGCCATCAGGATGAAGCTTTTCAAAGCCATGACACGTCATCCCTCCATACCACACGCATGTCACCCCAGAGAGGCAGGATGGACCCCAACACTTGGCATAGCAAGTAGGGTAGCTAAGTTTTTGGCCACCATCCCTGGGGCCTCATCTCTTGCTTGGGCTTGTTCTCTGGCTCTGCTGCCTGCTGGTTAACTTGCGTTTTGAGCCGTGCTGCTCTGTGCTGCGTTTGTTGTGTCCTACTGAGCACGGGGTATAGATTCTACCAGCCAAAGTTGGAAGTTTCAATAGTTGGCATTGAGGGACAAGAGTATGGAACTGGGGCCTTCCTTAAAGTGACCCTGGGACATGTATTTTGGCCTGGACCTATCTATCTGTGCGTCTCATCAAATTGTGTGTCTCGTATTCCTGCATAAACCATGACTGATGCCAGGCTTGGGGGCACAGCACTTATCTTGTGACCTTTGCGTGTACGATCAATGTCTTGTGCAAGATTCTGGCCCAGTGCTTGCTCGTGTGAAAACGAGAGTGCGGCCACCTGAGGTCTACACTCCTAAAAGTAGATGGTTCACCAGGACCACGAGCCTTAAATATCTCTGCTGCTGCTGCTGCCAATGCAAAGGGTGGTAGGAAAAAGACACCATGCACCTCATGGCAGAGACTCCTACAAAAAGTGCCCCAAATGCTTTATCTCTGCCCTTCTTAAAGGGCCAGAGGGCACCATGACTCTATTGGACAACTATACTGGTAAAAGGAACCAAAAAGACTCTGGGACCAATTGAGTGCTAAGTCTTAGCAATAAAACAAAGAGCTACTCTGATGCCTGCTCAGTTTGGGATCCCTTAGACAACAAGGTAGCAATTGCCAGGGAGGCCCCGGATCCTGACGATGCTGACTTGAGGCTCTCTGAAGAAGAAACTTATAAATATGAGAAGGGATGAGGGGACTGCCCTAAAATATAATCAGTAACTGCCTCCCCCCAAAATACTTGGATACGGGGCGGCGGGGGTGGGAGGGGAATAAAAACAGATGAACCAATTGGAAATCCAAACTTTGTTAACAGAATGTATACAGCAAAGAGGTAAAAGGGTGCCCACTGGCTTGGCCCCTCTGCAACATAGGTTCTGAATTAACTTTAACATCTGCTGAAATGCACCAACCGGCAAACTTTTAGGGCCTGAATACTGGAACTCAAATTATACTTATAGCAGGGAACCCCACTACATTTAAACAAGATAGCCCTTCTGATCTCAGCACTAAACATAAAATAGAGGAGAAACAGATATGCCTCACCTTAACCATCAGAACTATTGCTTGGCCCAGACTCCCCATATTGCCCTAAAATATCCCATAGTGGGCATGGACATTCCTACCTAATGAGTAATGAAATTAAATTAGATCTTTATACCTAATAATCAGTTTGACAAATGTGACCTAATAGACCTCCCTCTTCCCCTTTGTTTCAAATATTAATATGGCCCAATATAAATTAAACAGGGCTTTCAAGGATTAAAATTCATTATATAAGACTTGTTTAGAGACATGGTGATTATTCACGCTGTTTCTCCATTTAACAGCCTGTCCCTAAACCCAGAAAGAACGAATGGTCCCTCTCAGTGGATGATGGGCATCTTAATGCTGCAGCCTCACCCATTAAAAGCCCCATCTCCAATATTATTAAAATTGCCATTGCAATCCAACCAGCAACTAGGACATACTTTGCTATTATAGATTTGGCTAATGTGTTCTGTTCAGGGCCTATCCCAATAGCTTCTGTCCTTTCAGAAGGAAATAATTCACCTTTACAGGGCTCCCCAGGGGGGACCTGGCAGCTAGTGCAAAGAGCAAGGAAGTGCTCAAATACCCCAGGGGTTATGTTGAAAGGGAAAAGGAGCTAGCTTGAACAGACCTACTTTAGGACATTTTGAATACCAAAAAGAATAACTAGATCAGTTGGTGTGGCTCAGTGGTTGAGCATCGACCTAGGAACCAGGAGATGACGGTTCGATTCCTGATCAAGGCACATGCCCAGGTTGAGGGCTCAATCCCCAGTAGGGGATGTGCAGGAGGCAACTGATCAATGATTCTCTCCTCATTGGTTTCTATCTCTCTCCCTCTCCTTTCTTCTCTGAAATCAATAAAAAGATATTTTTTTAAAAAGAATAACTAAAATTTATTATAAAATATTCTCTGTTTAAAATCCACAAGTTCCTAGTGATAGTCAAAAAAAGGAAAAGAAAGATAAAGTAGCAAATAATAATTATTCAACCACCAATGAAATAATAGAATAAGGATTATCAATGGATGCTCAACCATGTGAAAGTTCGTTAGGGAACAGGCCCTTGTCTGAGTTCAAACATTTTAACCTGCTTCTTACGTCCTTTCCTTCTCTGCAATGTGGATGGCAAATGGGGTTTGCTAGATTCCAGGGTCTTCTCAGCTGTTTCCTCCTCTTTCCTTCATGATCCAGGCGTTAGTTTTTCTAACATAATCCTCCAGAGCTACAGTCTCAAACATTGTTGTTCCCTTGGGGAGCTTTAAAAACTCCTGATGCCCAGGCTGCAGCCCAGACCAATTGCATCAGAATCTCTGCAGATGGGACCCAAGCAAAAATATTTTCTAAACACTTCCAGGTGGTTCCATTGCTCAGCAAGGTTTGGGAATCACTGCTCTGGCTTCAGTCTCCTGAGGTCCTCTTGGTAAGAGATATGAAGCCAGAAAGTGAGCAAACAAACCATGTCTATTATCACTTCTGAAAGGACCAACGTCTGTAATTGGTCTTGTTCTATTATTGTCCTGCCCAGCTTTCCTGAAGGGCATCATGTCTTCCCTGGATCTTCCCTTAAAAGGTTAACTCTACACATGACCCAAGGCTATTCCTTCAAGCTGCATGTTTTATCTCCTTCGCCATCTACCATAGGTTTGTCACGTTGGAACCCACCTAAAATGCCCTTTTTTCTTATATTATTTTAAAATATATTTTTATTAATTTCAGAGGAAGGGAGAGATAGAAACATCAATGATGATAATCACAGATCAGTTGCCTCCTGCACTGCTCCCTACTCACTCCCCCTCCCCCCACTACCACACACACAGTGGAGATTGAGACTGCAACCTGGGCATGTACCCTAACCAGGAAGTCAAACTGTGACCTCCTGTTCATAGGCTGACACTCAACTACTGAGCCATATTGGCCGGACTAAAATGCCCTTTTTAATACGACTTCCTTCACTCAGCATAATTATTCTGTGATTCACCCATGTTGTTACAGTGTCAGTAATTTATTGTCTTTTATTCCTGGGCAGCATTTCATTTTATACCACAATTTGCCAGTTCACCTATTGATAAACTTTTGGGTTGTTCACACTTTTTTACTATTACAAATAAAACTGCTATGAATATTCACATACAGGTCTTTTTATGAGCATTTCATTTCTTTTGGCAAATACTTAGGAATGAAATGGCTTGGTCATAGGGTTAGGTGCATATTTAACTTTTTAAGAAATTGCCAAACTTTTTTCAAAGTAGTTTTACCATTTTCATTCCCAACCACACTGTATATGGGTCAACCTTCACCCTCAACAAGGCTTGTTATGATCTTGCTTTTTATTTCAGCCTTTCTAATAGGTATGTAGTGAGATTTCATTGTGGTTTAGTTTGCATTTTCCTTATGACTAATGAAACTGAATGTTGAGAATCTTTTTGTGTTTGTTTACTACTGCATCTCTTTTTTGGTGAAGTACGTGTTCAAATCTTTTCCCATTATTTTGGAAAAACAAGTAGTCTGTGCGGGGGAACCCCATTTGGGAATCATCTAAGTTTTTGCCTGATCCATGAGAGAGCAAAGGGGAGCCTACGGACCTACTGAGATCCTTCCTCTGGCTCCCAAGCCGGGGGGGTGGGGGTGGGGGATAGAGAGCAGAGATGAGGCCGGACTCTGGATGTGTGTGGGTAGGCAGGAGGCGAGGCAAGGAGAGGCCCCTGGAACATGTCAGTGCTCCCGTACCCTCTTATCTACAAAAGGGAGGACCTCTGCCACACACCCCTCCACCCTCCACCCTGCCAGGCAGAAGTGTGGTTTCAGCTGGAATCTAGTCTCAGCTGTCAGACTCACCTGGAGGCAAAGGGTCAGATCTTTAACGTAACACTCACCTATTGGCTACAGACTGCTGGGCATGGGCCGGTAGCCTCCCAAACCTGAAGGTCACTTTGGACTGAGTGTAATGCAAGAGAAGGAGGACGACAGCAGTGGTGAGCCAGCAGCAGGAAGCGTGCACAGCAGCCACAGTGGTGAAAGGACCTGGGTGAGGCACCAACAGGGTCCACTTCTGTCCCCTGTCCAGTTTACACCCATCCCTTCCAGCCTCTCTCCTGCTCTTTCCAGAGTAAGAACCAGAGGGCCTATCTTCATGCAGATCCAGACACTAGGAGAGGGTTTTCACAGGGGCAGAGTCTGTGCCACTCTCAGGGGTGCTGAGGCCTGGGTTCCTGCAGCTAGGATCCTCTGGCCAGCTCCTTCTCTCCAGGCCCAGGGAACCCTCTCTTGCACACATTTGCCTGGGCTCCCACTTCCTGCCTACCAAGAGATTAGGTCAAGTCCTTAGCTTTTAACCTATTTCTTTTTCTCTAGAGGACTAGGCTGACTTTTTTCCTCTTTATGGCTTTGCAAAAAGCAAAAGTTCCATCCTCACCACTTTATCACTTAAACCAATACGGGTTTGTGACTTTTAACTAAAAGAATGCTTATTTCAGCAGAAATAGTACATAACAACTAAGGTACCCACCCGGCCCCTGGTGGCTTTGGGGGTCCACCAAGCACAGTAACTATTGAGAGTAACTGAATGTCTCGCATGTGAACCTCTTGCCTATAACAGCCTAAATAGGTATATACAACTTTTTTTTAAAATATATTTTATTGATTTTTTACAGAGAGAAAAGGAGAGGGATAGAGAGTTAGAAACATCGATGAGAGAGAAACATGGATCAGCTGCCTTCTGCACATCCCCTACTGGGTATTGTGCCTGCAACCAAGGTACATGCTCTTGATCAGAATTGAACCTGGGACCCTTCAGTCCACAGGCTGATGCTCTATCCACTGAACCAAACCAGATAGGGTGGTATATACAATTTTTATGTGTCAATCATACCTCAATAAGCTGGGCTGTAATTTACAGTTACTCAAAAATAAATGAGATATCCTATCTAATAAAGAGGAGATATGCAAATTAACTGTCACTCCATCACAAAGATGGCGGCACCCAGTTCCCTCAGCCCTGCCAGAGTCCCCCAGTCCTTTCAGCCCCACCTGGGGGGAAGGTGGGGCAAGGGAGGTGGCAGGCGCATGGTGCAGCTGGACCCACTCCCAGCCACCAAGGGCTGGCCCAAGGCACAGGCAAGCCTCGAATGGCAGCTGTCCAGCTGCCCAGGACTGCCTGAGGCTCAGGTAACCAGGGTTGGCCAAGGCTTGCTCTGTTGGCAGTGGCAGCAGCAGAGGTGTGATGGGGGTGTTGCCTTCCCCTGATCACTCAGTCACCTCCCACCCCTGAGGGCTCCCAGACTGTAAGAGGGGGCAGGCTGAGCTGAGGGATGCCCCCTCCAGTGCATGAATTTTCATGCACCAGGCCTCTAGTTTATATATAAATATGTACAGGATTGGTATGCTGAAAGCTACAAAACACCAACTAAAGAAGAAATAAAAGAAAATCTAAATTAATGGAGAGACATAATGTGTTCATGGATTGGAAAATTCACGATAGTAAAGAAGTTAATTCTCCCCAAATTGATATACAAATTTAATACAATTCTTATCAAAATCTCTGTGAGAGCATTTGTATAGACAAGACTATTCTCAAATGTATATGGAAAGGAACTAATTATTTTGAAAAAGAATAGTAAAACGGGAGAAATCAGTTCCCAATATTGAGACCTACTATGTAGCTACAGAAATCAAAACAGTGTGTTATTGGTGGAGAGACAGACACATAAATCAATGGAACAGAATAGAGAACCCAGAAACCACTTCACACAACCCCAGCCAACTTTGACAAAGAAGCAAGTGATATTCAATGGAGAAAGGAGTCTTTTCAGCAAATGGTGCTAGAGCAGTTGGATATCCACCAGGCAAATATTGGAACCTCACACCTTATACAAAAAGTAAGACAAAATGCATCACAGATTTAAATGTAGAACTATAATACCTTTAGAGGAGAAAATCATCAGTTCCTAGGGCTCATGACCTAAGAGTTCTTAAAAATGACACTACAATTATGAGCCATAAAAATCAATAAATTGGACTTTATCAAAATTAATAACTTTTGCTCTGCAGAAGACACTGTGAAAATGCTGAAAACACAAACTGCACACACTGGGAGAAAGTATTTGCAGAACACACTTATCTGGCAAAGCATGCATTCAAAATACATTTTAAAAAACTCTCAAATCTCAACAGTTAAAAAAAAAACACACAATCCAATTAGGAAATGGGTAAAACACATGAAGAGATACTTTATCAAAGAGAAGAATATAAAATGGCAAATAAACACATGAAAAAATGCTCAAAACCATTAGCTTTCAGGGAAATGCCAATTAAGACCATGATGAATATCACACACACTTATTAAAACAGCTAAAATAAAAAACAATGACAATACCAAATGCTTAAGAGGATGTGGAGAAACTGGATCTCTCATAGGTTGCTGATGGAAGTATAAAATGGTAGAGTCACTCTGGAAAATAGTTTGGCAGTTTATTTAAAAATGAAATATACTTAGCATACAATCCAGCAATTGCATTCCTGGGCATTTATCCCAGAGAAAGAGTTATGTCCACACACAGAAATCTGCCATCAATTGTTCATGGCAGCTTATTTATAACTGGAGGCCCGATGCACTAAATTCGTGTAAGAGTAGGCCTTCCTTCCCCCAGCTGCTGGCACTGGCTTCCCTCTGGCACCCAGGACTCGGGCTTCCCTCGCAGCCCCGGCTTCATCCGGAAGGTCGTCCGGTAGGATGTCTGGTCTAATTAGCATATTATGCTTTTATTATTATAAATAACAAAAACTGGAAACAATTAAATTGTCCTGCAAGTGAATGGATGAACAAATTATGGTTTATTCACACAGTGGTTTACAACTGAAAAAAAAAAAAAGAAACTGTTGATACAATCAACAACCCAAAAGGATCTTGGGGGCATGATTTTGAGTGAGGAATATGCAAAAGTTCACATATTGTATGCTTCCATTTATATAACATTCTCGAAATGGCAAAAATATAAAGGTGGAGGAAACATTAGTGGTTGCCAGGGGTTAAGGATGGTGGCAAGAGGAGTAGGTGTGACTATATAGGAGTAGCAGGACAAAGATCTTTTGTGGTGATGGAATAGTTTCATATCTTGACAGGGTGGTGGTTACACAAGTCTATACCAGTAGTAATATAACAGAATTATATGTACATGTACCAATGTCAATTTCCCAGTTTTAATACTATAGTTAGGCGGGATGTAACCATTAGGGGCGTCCAGATGAGGGGTACCAGATATATGAGATCTCCTTGTATTATCTTTTCAACTTTTTGTGAATATATAATCATTTTAAAAAATATTTTATTGATTTTTTTACAGAGAGGAAGGGAGAGGGATAGAGAGTTAGAAACATCGATGAGAGAGAAACATTAATCAGCTGCCTCTTGCACACCTCCTACTGGGATGTGCCCGCAACCAAGGTACATGCCCTTGACTGGAATCCAACCTGAGACCTTTCAGTCCGCAGGCCGACGACGCTCCATCCACTGAGCCAAACCAGTCAGGGCAATATATAGTAATTTTAAAATAAGATAGGTGTTTTGAAAACTTATATATGAAAGTTCACAGTGGTGAGAAACTGTGTGAGACTGAGTTGGGTTAGAAGTTCTGGAATGGGAAAGGAGTGAGCACATATTTTTGGTTTGTGGGGAGAGAAACCAAAACAGAGGTATGAGTTTCAGCTGTGACTTATGACACTTCTTCCCTCTTGGTGGCAGGCAGGCTGAAAAGACCTGGAAGCTAAAGGCTCCAAGGACTGCTTACACTGCAACTTCCAGACCCAACTTTCACCCACCCCACCAATCCAGAACAGAGCCAGGCCCTTAGTGCCATATAACACTCCAGAAAATGATCTGTGCTGGTCCTTAACAAGCATCTAGACCAACTTCCCCTTTGACCAATGGGGAACTAAGGCTTAGACAGGGCCAGCAACCTTCCCACTGTCACACAGGTACGTTATTGCATCAGAGTAGGGATGCAAATAACTCTGACTTATGAGACTGGAGAAGTTAGGGATGCAGGGATAGGAGGGTAGTGAGGGTGCTAGTAGACCAGTTAAGGGCCATTAAAATAGGCAAGATGTCAGACAAGAAGACAGGACTTAGAGATGGATTACATGCGAGTGCAGGAGAGTAAGAGAGGTTCCCGGCTGACCTCAGCCTTCTGGCATGTGCACTAATTGGATGGAGCCACCATTTTACAGCATCATGGAGATGGGTGCAGAATACTTGCACGAACCAGATTTTGGTAGGCTATGAGTTTCATCTCAGATCTGTTCAGCTTGAGGTACCGGGGAGACAACCAGGAAGAGTTGTCTAGGAGACACTGGGCTACTTGAGTCTGGAGCTCCAGGAAGAGGTCTGCCCTGGTCACGGGAATAACCTTAGAACTAGGCAACTTAGAACTTTGACATTTAAAAAAATGTCAAATTTGATCTGGCATAAAAAGAATAGCGAATAAAAGTGGAAAAGAAACCTGAAGGGTGGGTGATTTACAAAATTGCAGATTAGGTGATCAAGTAGAAAGAGGTATTCAAAGAATTGGATGGGGAGTTATTAAATTAGCAATGATTCCTGCTGCCCTATTAACAGATTAGAGATAGAAAATGGAGAGTCAAAGACACCCTCTGATAATCAATCAATTACAAATATGCTGTTCCCAGCTCAGTTCAGTGACTCTCTGCAGCCTCCCACCTTCTCAGCCAGATTGCACTCCCCACCCCAGGGCCTCCTTTATAGAAATTCTAGAGCTGTAGTGCTTCTTCTCACATCCACCAGGGAGCCATGATTCAGGGCTGGGCAAGCAGACACAAAAACCCTTTGGTTCCTCCAAGTTTACTGGCCTTGTGTCCCAAGTCTGCATTTGCACAGCCATTTGCATGCTGATTTACACTGTTCTGCAAACACTGGCTTCCCCTTAAAGGGCTAATGCCTCTCTTTCCTACATTATCTCATCTCTTCACCATACTCCTTGCCCTGCCAAGGAGACTCCAGCATGAAAAAAAAAAACACGTAAGCCTCTTCATCAAAGTGCTTCTAGATCACTCTTGCCTGACTGTGACACACCAGCTGAAAGGCTGTCTTGAGGGTCCTGGGCCTTTGTTTCAGGACTTGTAAAACCAGAGACCAGGTGACCCTGTCAGTCCTTCCCATCAGATCTAATTAACCTGCTCCAAACCCCACTGCACAGCAGGGCCGGCTCCTGGAGCAAGTTTATGTTCATTTAGGAACCTATACACTGCAGCCAGGCCATCCCTCCTCTGCACAGCCTCTTGCTGAGCACTGCAGTCTTCTGATGCCACTGCTGCAGCTCCACTGGAAGCAAAGTTCCCTCACAAATCCCCCCAGGGACACCGGGACTCAATGCACTAGCATCTCAAGGTGCCACGGGAAGGGGTGGGGGTTGTTCTGTGTAGACTAGAGGAGGCCCAGGTGCGTTAACCCTGTGGTCATCAGCCTTCAAGGTTGCTTCCATGATCCTCCACTCCTAGCATTCATGACCTCATGTAGTCTCCCCAGCGTTGGATAGAGCTGACCAGCAGTGAGTAGGATATTACAGAAATGTCGATCTGTGATGTGTCTTCCAAGGCTTGGTCATAAAAGGCACCGTAGCTTCTCCTCGCTCTCTTAGATCACTTGTTCTGGGTGAAGCTGGCTGTCATGCCGTAAGGACACCCAAGCAGCCCTGTGGAGAGGTCCAAGTGGAGAAAACCTGAGGCCTCTCATCAGGACTAACTTTGCAGGTGGGAGAGGTGTCTTGGGCACGGATCTTCCAGCTCCATCAAGCCCTCCTCTTGGTCAGCCACCGAACTGACTGCAACTTTATGAAACGCCTCCAGCCAGAACTACACAGCTAAGCTGCTCCTGGATCCCTGACCAGACACTGTAAAGATGATAAACATTTATTGTTCTCTCAAGTTGCTAAGTTTTTGGTACAACTTAGTACACATTAATAGATACCTAATACAATGTGTTTTCATTTTTGTCGGGTAAATACTTAGGAGTGGAATTGCTAGGTCATAGGACAAGTGTATGTTTAACTTCATAAGAAGCTGCCAAGCCGTTTTCCAAAGTAATTTTCATCCCATTTTACGTTCCTGCCTACACCATAGACCAGTTGTGGTTGCTTTTTCCTAAGACCCATCTCACAAAAGGTAAATAGCTTTGCCTTTGAATATAGGACATGGCAGGAGCCCAGTTGCACCAAACTGCCATATATGCCTTCCTCCCTAGCCTCCCCCCCCCCCCCACTATATGAACTGACCAATAGCCCATTGCCAGGATTGGGGTGAATCTCAGGTCCTTCCACATGGTGGGGAACTTCTTCCCAACCAATCACTTACATGGCCTTGGTCATCCTGCAGTTTAGAATTGACAAACCCCTTTCCCATATGTGCCCAGAGTTCCTCCAGGCCTTGCCAGCCCATAGACACAGAAGACATTGCATTAATAAAAAAGACACACATGTCATGGGCTTTTACTCCCATCTGCAGACTGTGGGTGCTCCAGAGTTCCTAACTTGCCCAGTTATTTCTGGAAGTCACATGAGCTTAGCACGGGGCTCCTAGAAAGATAAGTCCTTAGAAGCCACTTGGGGGCAGCACGTCACCACTGCCCCTGCCAGAGTGCCTTGAAGATCAGCACTGTGTTCCTCCCTAAATTCCACCCATTCATCCCCTGCACTCCCCAAGCTGCCAACCCCATCCCACTAGGTCTGAGTATCGTGCAGAAATGGGGGAGAAGCTTGTAATAGATTCTGCTGGTGCCCTGTTTAGATCCCCTTTTTCAGAGCACCCGCCCACCAGCTGCTGAGACCTGCTCCTGAGAATTAGCCATGGCTGATGGGTAAGGTGACCAGACGTCCCGCTTTTGGCGGGACGGTCCCGATTTTTAACAATTTGTCTCGCATCCCGTGGCGTTTTTAAAAAAAGTCCCGATTTTTGGAAAGAATGCACGACAAGCTAGGGAACGGTGGGAGAACGGGAAGGGAATATACGGTTTTCGGCGGCCATGTGGCTATTTAGCCAGGATATGAGTTCTATATTATTTTTGTTAATTTTATAATGTTAAACTTTAATAATAACAAATAATTGTTGAGAACTGATTATCGAGAACTGCTTATCAAAGTTTGCATTGTTGATCAGTTGTTAGAATTCGACCACCATTGTTTGGACTTAATGAACAATAGCATTTTTGGGGATTGGCAACGATGAAAACATTTTGTAACTGTCTCTCAGACAATACACATCGTACTGCGTGCTAGTAAGCTAGTTAAACAAGTGATGTCATTACAAATCAGCTATTCAGATAATTTAGGTAAGTCATTTATTTATTTATTTATTTCATAAATACATAAATTTTCTTGAATTTAGCAGACAGTACTCGTATTATTTATATTTTATAGTGGCGGCAAAAAGTCTAGCGCTGGCCTTGAAAGTGACACTTATGATTTACGTTACAGCAAAGTCAGAGGAAAAATAATACAAGTTAGTATTGTTATTATTTAGAAAGAAATATAGGATTAAAATTAAAATTGAAATAATAACGCGCTGTCCTTACCAGGAACTAATGCTGTGACTGAAGGAGTTTTTTCTATGGTAAATAAAGTGGGGACATCAGAACAATCACAATTAAGTGTTGAGGCTTTGAAAGCCATTTTATGTGTGAAATATAATTTAACAAATTCTTGTGAAAAATTTCATGACCTTTTAAACAATGACAGCAATCTACTAAAAAAATTTCACTCAAATGAGAAATATGCCAAATAAAATACTATACGTAATTTTTATTTATTTGTAAATTGTGCTTATGTTGAAATTTTAAAAAATATATTACAATACTATTTTTGCGTTCTATGAACATTTTTGTTGCTCCATATAGACCAAATTTTTAATCAAGAACGTCCCTTCCTCCCCCCCCCCCCCCCCCCCCCCC